>VXAC01006328.1:60410-76607 GCA_013399225.1 Rhipidura dahli
AGGGGAGGCGAGGGGGGAGGGAAGGGGTGAGGGGGGATGCTGCCGGGGCACTGCTGCTCCAGCTGTTTCCCCATATTCCCAGCGGGGCAGCCGGAGAAGCTGCGGGGAGGCAGAAGGAAGGTGAGGCTGAAGCTCCAAGGGAAGCGCCCATCTCCTCCTGCCTGCATCCACGGGATGTCCAAATGGGAATTCCCATCCCGCAGGGGTGTCCGGGCTGGCTCCTGCTCTTCCGAGTTTAGAGCAGCAGGGAATTGGCTGCTCTGGCTGGGAGCATCCATGGCTTGGCAGGGCCATGCTGCCTTTCTCTGCTTCTCTGCCTCCTCCCACAGGAATTGTGCACTCAGCAGGTCTCCTTTAGCCGTGTCCAGGCTGGAATTCCATCGGATGAGTCCTTTCATCCTGGATCCCGGCTTTTACTCTCCCCAGACTCTGTGACCAAGCCCGGGAGGATTTGTTATGCTCTTCCTTGGTCTTCCATCCTCTCTCCCTTCCCGCTGCCACGGGCTCATCACCGTCCCTTGTGCCCACGGCTGCCCCACCTCTGCCCTGCCACCTTCCTCTCCCCCTCTGACGCAGCCAGGGAGCAGGGAGCCACATCCCAGGGAAAAAGCTCTCCAGAGGCATCGGGAGGGCTCCCGGAGCCCAGCAGGAGAGCCCGGGCAGGGCTCTGGGTGCGCCGCTGGGAGCCCGGCAGGAGGGATGCCGCGTTCCTTGGGAAGCGGGCTGAGGAAGCGGGAGCTGCAGGCTGATGGATCACAGCCCCCGGGCGTCTGAGCGCGCAGATCTGCTGCAGTTTGCACCAGTGGAGGCTTTCTCAGCCTGCTTGGCTCCCTTCCCGGAGATAATGAGCTGCAGTAATTGAGCCCGGAGGTCAGGAATGTGCGACTCGCTGCTGCCAGGGAGGAGAGGGCACCGTCTTGTGCGCAGGGGAGCTTGGCGGAGGTGATGTTGTGTCTCCATGGATATCGGGATGTCGAGCAGCGAGGACCGGGAGATCTGGGAAGAGCGGGGCCAGGCAAACGGGGCTGCAGTGGACACTCAGGTGTTGCCTCCCGGTGGGGGCAGAGCCTGCAGGGTCCCGGGTCCAGCCGGTCCAGCTCAGCTCCCCCTGCCAGGTGCCACCCTCCTCTGCTGGGACAAAAAGGACAAAACCCAACTCGGTTTTGGGGTAAAGCCCCGCTTCCTGCAGCTCCAACTGGAACCACCACCGCTGAAACCACCTGCTCTGGTGTTCCCCAGCGCCCGTGGGTTGCTGGATCAAACCAACCCAGCCCCAAGGAGGATGGCAAAGAGCACAAACCCCCCACAAATCCATCCCAGGGAATTCCCAATCCACCTGCTCCCAGAGCTGCTGGCTGGGAGGGCAGAGGGGAGAGAACTGGAGCTCTGCCACAGCCTCCCTGAGCCCGGGGCCACCCCAGCCCTGCTCCTTCACAACAGCCCCTGTGAGGACAGGCCTGCAATTCCTTCAGGAGCTGGTTCTGAAGGAATTTTCCAGGTTTTTACCACAATTGCTCTCCCCCCCCCCCACACACCCTGATTCCCTCTTTCCAGCTGCCTGACTCAGGCACTCCCCAGCTCCGAGGTTTTCCCTCTCTTCAGCTGCAGTTTCATGACTTCAAGAGGGTTTTTGCTGCCTTTTGGTCGTTGCTTGGTGTGAGAATTCAATGTCCATAAAGTCCCGGCTCTGCTGGGCTCTGCTGGGTCCCTGAGTAGAAGGAGCTCCTTTATCCCTGTGCCAAATGAGCCAAACTTCACAACTCCCACCCCCCCACCCCTGCCCCTGGCTCGAGGGATCTCTGAGGGGCTCTGGGTCTGGGGATCTGAGAGGAAAAAAACAGCAGGTCTGATTTCCCATGGTCCCGGATCCCCAGGAGGGTGGGCCAGGGCTCCTCCCAGGGATACCGGGACAAACAGGCACCGCTTCCAGCGGCGCCAAGGCACAAAGTGCAGCCTGACCCCCGTGCCAGGGCTGTTCCTATCCCTCCTGGAGTGTTGGGGTTCCCTCTATGTGGGGCTCATACCCAGGGCTGCCAATTCCTGCCCCAAAGGGCCGAGCGTCCCTGCTCCACCCAGGCTTTTCCCAGCCTGCTTGGGACAGCCCCATCCCACTCGGAAAGTGCTCTTTGTTCCCTGTGCTTGCCACAGTCAGAAGCAGATTCCTGCTCTCCCCTCTCCACACCTCAGCCAATCCTGCCCAGAGAGAGAGAGCTGGGAGCTCCTGGGATCCCATGGAAAGGGTGAGGCAGATACAGGGAAGCAGTGGGCAGGTCCTGTCTCCTGTGGGACAATCCGGGTTTGCTGCTCTTTGCCAATGTTTGCTCCCAAGACTCAGCTGGTGCCATCACAGCTGCACCTCCTGGGCTGTTGTCTGACCTGCTCCAGGCTCCACACAAAATCCTGCCACGTTCCCAGGAGGGATCCCTGTCCTTGCAGATCCCTGGGAGCACAAGGGGGTGGTTTATGGCCCAAGGAATGCAGGATTTTTACCTGGCTCAGCCAAATGTGTGATCCCGTCCAAGGGTGGCCCCAGGGACCTCGTCTTACCCATTTCCAGATCTCACCCTCCTCTGATCCCTGCTAAATCCACATCCTCAGATGTTCCTTGTGGCCACGAGTCCCTCCAGCTACACTTTTGCTGTACATAGGAAACCGATTCCTTTTATCTGCTTTAATTAGGAGCCTTCTGCCTTCCTGCTCTGGCACTTCCCTTTCCACTTGGAGAGAAGGGGAAAGAGGGACGGGGCTGCTTGTGGAACCTGTGATGGAGAGGAACCTGCACCACATCCCCAGCCAGCATCTCCTCCCTGTACAGAGTGATCCCAGTCATGGAATCAGGGAATGGTTTGGACTGGAAGGGATCTCAAAGCTCATCCATGGGCACAGGAAGGGACACCTCCCACTGTCCTAGGCTGCTCCCAGCCCCAGTGTCCAGCCTGGCCTTGGGCACTGCCAGGGATCCAGGGGCAGCCACAGCTGCTCTGGGCACCCTGTGCCAGGGCCTGCCCACCCTCCCAGGGAACAATTCCTGCCCAAGATCCCATCCAGCCCTGCCCTCTGGCAGTGGGAAGCCATTCCCTGTGTCCTGTCCCTCCATCCCTTGTCCCCAGTCTCCCTCCAGGTTTCCTTTTGTCTCCTTCAGGCTCTGCAAGGCCCCAGTGAGGTCACCCCAAAGCTTCTCCTCTCCAGGTGAACAATCCCAGCTCTCCCAGCCTTTCCTCCCAGCAGAGCTGCTCCAAATCCCTCTGCTCATCCTGGAGCCTCCTCTGGCCTGGCTGCAGCAGCTCCAGGTCCTCCCTGTGCTGGGCCCAGGGCTGGGGCAGCTCTGCAGGTGGGGTCTCACCTGAGCAGGACAATTCCTCTCCGGTTCCCTGCAGGCCGAGTCTCTGGAATGCAGCACTTCCCTCCCCTTAATACCGGCTGCTTCCCAGCATTCCCATATTTACACTCCCAGTTCACTGTCCTTGTGCTTCTCCTGGCCTGAATTCCCTTCATTATCCCTGTCCTATCCCAGGTCACTGCTGTCTTTTCAACCCCGTGTGACCAACCAAGGCTTTCTCCCCCTGCTTTGTGCACCACCTCCAGATGAAATCTGTCAGATCCTCCCAAGCACAGGAGAAAACAATTCCGCCTTGGGAAGGCAGGCAGTGCCTCTGGAACAAGGGACACGTGGGATGGGATCAGGGGAGAGCTCATCCATTAGCTCAGAGCCCGCAGGAAAATCAATGCCGCGGTGTTGAGTTCTCCTGTGCCGGTGTAGACACCGTGCCGTGATTCCTGGAAAAAGCTCCTTCCCTGCCCAGCTGTGCCCGGGGTGTGAGTGTCAGCAGGGATGAGCTCCGACACCAGGGCTGGGAGGCTCCCACCTGGCTCTGGATGGCCGCACTCCGCTTCCCACCACTCGTGTCCATTCCGTCTGCGCTCCCCGCAGAGGAGAACAAACCCGCAGGCACGATGTGTCTGACAGAGCCTGGCACACACCCCTGAGCTGCGGCAGGAGGAGCCCAGGGTGGTGAATGGGGGTGAAGATCCCACCTCTGGCCCTATTTGTCCGACCTGTGTCTGGTTTCGTCTTCTCAGGAAGACAATTTTTGCAAGGAGGCCCCGTGGCACAAAAAGCTGCCGCACAAAGGCTGTGTCTGTGGGAGCTGGGAGCTCTTCTTCCTAAATGGAGAGGAAAGCAAAGAGCTGGGAGAAGTCTGGGAGGGCTGGAAGGAGTTCAAGCTCTGTCTAGAGGTTTTCGAGGAGACACAGAGTGATGCCCCACAGCCAGGAAGGGTCAGAGCCAATTTCCTGGAAGTATCAGCTCTGCCCAGGGCTCAGATGTTCAGGCACAGTTTCAAGAGCAACCTCCAAGTGCCCGATGATGGTTGGAAAGAGGTGAGGAGCTGACTCCCAAAACGTCTCCTGGGAACCAGGAGGCTCCATGGAAACGGAGAGGAGCCAACGTGCCCCGACCTCCCTGGCACTGGGTAAGGGATGGGGGGCCTGGAGAGCTGCCCGGTGCCCAGAGTCATGGCTGGCACAGCACGGCTCGGAGCTGAGCCCGGGTAAGGTGTGGCAGCCCTGCCCTCCCACATCCCACGGGAGCACGGGCTGCTCCCAGCCGGCTTCAGGGCACCCCCTTCTCCTGCCACCACCGGCACCTCCTCTGTGCAGCTCAGGGCCAGGTGGCACGGACAAGGCAGGGGATGAACCACAGCGGGGATGAACAAGGCAAGGACAGGCAGGGGATGGAGCAGATGGGATGGAGCAGGCAGGGGATGGAACAGGAAGTGGATGGAGCAGATGGGATGGAACAGGCAGGGGGATGAAAAGGGAGGGAAATGAGGCAAGGCAGGAAGATGTGGCAGACACAGGGATGAAGAGGAAGAGGACGAAGGAGACTGGGATGAAGAAGCAGGGGATGAAGGAGGCATAGGGATGAAGAGGAAGGGAAAAGGCAGGCAGGGAATGAAGCAGGAAGAGGATGAAGAGGCAGAGAATGAAGCAGGCAGGGAGCGAAGCAGGCAGGGAATGACCCAGCTGGATTTCAGTCCCAGCAGCCAAGCGCTGCTGCTGCTGCTGCAGAAGTCTCCCTGGACTGATTTCTCCAGGGCTGGCCCAGATCCCTGCCTGCTGCTTGGGACAGAGGACAGCCTGCAGGGGCTGGAACTCACAGGAGGCTCAGGTGAGGAGCTCCAGCTGGACCCTGGGCAGCAGGGTGCCACAGAGCCTGGCACAGAGGGTGGCATAGCCAGAGGCAAGGCAGAAGGAGCCACAGGGACAAGAGCAGGCCTGTGGAGAGGCTGTGCAGGGACACATGGCGGGGACATGGTGACACCCACGGGCTGGGCACACTGATATCCCTCACATCCGGCTCCTGGGGCTGCTCCTTTGATTAACAGTCCCTCCGGACAGCTGGAGAAATGGTTGGACTCGGCAGCGCAACAGCAGAGATTGGCAGTCATGTGAAAAATAAGGAAAAGGGTTCAGTGAAACCCTGGCACTGTGAAATGAGTGGAATTAATTCCAAGGCAGCCAGGCCACAGTGTCACCAACATCACGGGCAGGCAGTGCCCTACTCGGGGAGAGAGCAGAGCCCGGGAATGTGGGCACAGCCCCATGGCCACCCCATCGATCTGGGCAGGAGCCCGGCTGTGCATAAACCAGGGAGGCTGGGAAGTGCCTGGAGCCGTGGCTGGCAGCTCGTGGGGAGCAGGGATGGGAGTTTGAGAAATGCCAAGTTCTGGGATGCAGAGCATGGGCACAGGGCAGTGCTGAGGCACAGCCCAAGGGAAAACAGCACCTGCGGTGCTGCAGGGAGAGACGGGGACAACGAGGAACTGCCCCAGATTTCATGGAATTCCACCTCTGGATGACAGGAGCAGGTTGGCAGGTGACCCACGAGCAGGCTGTGTCCCCTGCAGGCTCTCCAGCCACAGTGACACGGAGTGGGGACGTGCACGGGCAGCAGGGTCAGGCTGCAGCAGCCAAGAGCTGCCGTGACAATATTTGCTGCTGCTGCCGTGTTTGTCACCTCAGAGCAGCTCTGGGTTCCCGGCTGGGCACAAAATGATTCCGTTTCATGGGAACAGAGAGAAAAGCCCGGAGCAAAAAACCCACGGAGGGACAAAGGGGAGCTGTCAGCACTTGGAAAATTAAAAGGAAAGTGGCACCAAACAGTGCCTGGGCTGCCGGGTGGGCTCCTCCAGGAGCAGGGATGGGGTGTGCTGGGGTGAGGGCTGGGGGATCTCCTGCTGGAGGATCCCTCCCATAAAACCTCTGAGTGCAGCCCAGCAGGGCAGGAGGGAGCACGGGAAGCTCCTGGGATGGTCCCTGCTGCACTTCCCAAGATGCCTCCTTGCAGATTTGAGTCCCCTGTGGCAGTTGGTTGCTTTCCAGCCCTGTCCATGAGGTTATCCAAGCCCTTCACCACAGGCCTGCATGGATTTAATTTCCATCCATGGAGGATCCCAAGGGATCACAGGGCTCCCTGTGGCAGGACCAGAGCAGGACCTGGCGATCCCCAGGTTCCGTGATGGGATCCATGCCATGGCTCCATCCTGGACCTGCCCGTGGTGTCCTGCCCAAGGGAAGGGGCCAGTGTTCACAGAACATGAGCCTGGGTACACCTGGCAGTGCTGAACATTGGGACTCCATGGTCTTGGAGGCCTTTTTCGACCAAAATAATTCCACGATTCCAAGCACAGCTCCGCTTCTGCGGGAGGGGCCTTGTGTGCCCCCTCTCCCAGCAGCATTCCAGGTGCCTGCAGGGTTTAGGTGAGGGGCTGCAGCGCTGCCAAGAACCCCCAGGGGGTCCACGTTTGGCTGGAAAAATCCCACTCCTGGTGCTTTTTTGTGCACTGGGAAATTGGCACCTCCCAGAGACCCAGGGCTGTGCATAGGGATGTGCACAGGGATGCTGGGATGGGGGGAATTCCCTCTGACCTGCTGGATCAGCTGCTTCCCATTTGGAAAAGGCAATGGCAGCACAAAGGAGTCAGCAGGAGAAGCCTGGAGATTTCAAGCTGTTTTCCCAGATTTTGCCGGCTGAGGAATGGGAAGTGACAAAAGCCGGGCTCCTTTTGCCGAGGCAGGAGATGTTCCTGGCACGGGCAGCCCACTCAGCATTCCTCAGGGACACATTCCCTGCTCCAGGCCCTGCCCCGGAGCTGCTGCCACCACGGCACAGGCAGCACCCGAGAATCCCTTTTCCCTGGCGGGGATTTGCTCCCGCGGCCAGCGAGGCGTGGGATGCGCGCGGATCCCGGCGTCGCTCCTGGGAAAGGCTCCACTGGTGACAGCACAGCGGGTTCCGGGTGCTCCGCATGCTCCACGCTCCAGGTTGGGCAGGAATTTTGTGTCTTCAGCCTGGAGCACTCGGTTTAACCTTAGAAAAACATGGCTGGAAACTCCAGAGATATCCAAGTCTTCCGCAGAAACTCCAGAAGAGACAAGGATCTGTCTGGGATCTGGGAATTTTCCGCCTTGATCCCGCTCCTCCAGTCACTCATACTGGGATGTACTGGTACATTTGGAGGCTGCAGCCTCTGCTCCCAGGGAACAGGGACAGGAGGAGAGGGAACGGCCTCAGGCTGGGCCAGGGGAGGCTCAGGGTGGACAGCAGCAGGAATTTCCCCATGGAAAGGGTGCTCAGGCCTTGGCAGGGGCTGCCCAGGGAGGTTTGGAGTGCCCATCCTGGGAGGGGTCCAAGGAAGGGCTGGAGGTGGCTCTGAGTGCTCTGGGCTGGGGACAAGTTGGGCATCGGGCACAGCTTGGGCTTGATGGTCCTGGAGGGCTTTTCCAGCCTCAGTGATCCTGGGATTTGGGGATCCTGTGCTCCCACAGTCCCCATCCTTACATGATAGACAGGAAGAGAAACAGCAGAGGATCCATGTGGAGGGTCCACGGATGGAGATGTGCTCCTGGAATGGGCAGGAGCTGCTCCCCATGAGCAGCCTGTGGTTGGAGCTTCCTGCGATCCCAAGCTTCAGGAGCCAGGAGCTGCTCCAGTCAAAAGGCATTTCCAGGCTTTTATTGGGAAGATGCGGTGAATTCTTCCTGGCTGAGGAGCAAGCACAAGGAACAGGTGTGTCCAAAACCCAGGCCCTGGGGAAGCTCCAGGAACTCCTCTGACCCTTTGATTCCCCAGTTCAAAGCTGTGTGATGTTCTCAGCACTTCAGGCTGCACTGGGAACCGACCAAAAATTGCACCTCACTTGTTTATAATCAGCTCCGAGCGTTCTCTGGGATCCATGGAAGCTGCCAAGGGGACACAGTTGTTTATCCACCAGAGCTTTGCAAACACAGAGTGCAGGGGGAAGGGGCTGGGAGGCTGCAAATGCAGCTTCCCGATCCAAATGTTTGCTCTCCCTTTTCCCCTTGGGTCTGCACAGTGTGGAAAGAGGGTCAGGGAAAAGCGTCCCTGCCTTGGTCACATTCCCATAGGAAGCATCTGCTGCTAAACATATGGTGCGGAATGAAACCCATCCCAGGAACACAAACACAGCCTTTTCCTTGGTTTCTGCTTCACAGGAAACTCGGGAAGGGGTTCTGGGAGGAGGGGAGGTGGCCTGAGGGACGTGGGTGGCACAGCAAACTCAGAGTGGAGCTGCTGGGAGCGAGGTCGGTGGAACTCGCCGTGGATCTGTCAGCTGAAGGTCAGGAGGGAGCTCTGAGCTGTCCCAACTGTGCCAGCTTCCCCGGAAAACTGAACATGAGGAGATGGATGAACAGGGACAGCGAGGAATGGGAAAGACAGGGGGTCTCCAGTGTGGAGAGCTCCTTTTGGGCACAGGGCTGCCGCTGCTGCTCAGACTTTGGTGGCCTTATCCACCACCAAGGAACACCTTTTCCGTGGAAGCTTGGCCCAGAGTGTCCAGGGATACAACTCTGCACACCCAGAGCCTCTGACTCCATTTGGGAACAGACCCAGAACTGTCCCCTCATCCCTGTCCTTGTCTGGGCACAGCCGTGCTGGGACAGCCACCCCTGGCACCCCAGAGCCAAGGGGAGACATTCCTGTCCCCTCCTCCATGCCACAGTGCCTTGGACTGACCCCAACCATCTCCTGGGGAGGGATTTCTGTCCCTTCCCCTGCTCCTCTCCCACAGGTGATCCCTCCTCTGGCCTTCTCTGCACCACCCACTGGCATTTCTGGGACCATTTCCCAGTTAAAGGTTTAGGAATTTGAAATAATCTCGCTGCTCTGATTGAACCGAGGGCCCAGCTTAGCAGAGAGGGGTTTCCAGTTGCCAAAGGGGAAGAAAAAACCTCCCTTTTCTGAAGCAAAGTAAGCCAAATGCTGGATAAAACAGGAAAATGCAATGTCCTGACATGGGAATTCCAGGGGTGCTGCTCCCCACAGGCCTTTTCCTCCCACTCCAAAGAAAAGATTTGATTCCCAGAGCCAGGCACTGCACAAACTCCCGGTGCCATGATGGCACCCAGGAAGGACAGAGGGATGGGGACACCACAGGGATTGTTTTGTGCATCACTTGTTTTTTTCCATTATTCTTTATTATTATTATTATTATTTACCATTATTATTTACCATTATTGCTGTATTTTGCTTTACTTTCAATTATTAAACAGTTCTTGTCCCAACACGCAACTTTTGTTTTGATTCTCCCCATTCCACCGGGATGGGTCACATCTGGGAGGCTTCTCCAAGCTGTTCAGCCTTGCCCAGGCTGGACTCCCAATAATTCCCTTCTCCTACACCGTGTGCCCACAGGAGCTTTTCCCTGGGATGAAGAACTGACTGACCAGAAACAAGGGAAAACCAGGATCTGGAGGAAAGACAACTTGAGACCTGACCTGAGCAAGAGGCTGGGCTTTAGGACAGACTTTAAAGGAAATTGTAATTAAAAGCACTGAAAGAAATAGAAAAAGGGATTAAATCCCACATGGATTTACCAAAGGCACTCCATGGCAGGTTGGCTTTTTCTTCGGAAAGTAGCTGCTTTCCCAGACAAAAGAATTCCAGGAGATCTCATCTCCCTGAACCTCAGTCAAGCATTTGATGTAAGGCACAGGAGAAATTATTAATTAAACTGGTGAGGATGGGGATTAATGGAGAAAGGAACCTGGGAAAGCTGGGAAATGCCTGGAGGGGAGGTGGCAATGGATGGAGTTAAACCAGCAAGCTCGGAGCTGCAGGCAGGCTGCTAATGGAGTTCCTCAAAGATCCATTTGGGCTCTGATTTTCCTTAATATTTCCACTAATGATCTTTGCACAAAAGGTATGAGGCTGCTGATAAAACCTGCCAGGGATTCAGAGGAGCAGCCGGCGGTGGCAGCAGTGGAATATCAAACAGAGGAGACTGGGTGACCTCAAAGGCTGTGGGAAGAGAGCTGGGAGGGAATTCAGGAGTACAAACGTGGGGTCAGAGACTCAGGAGCTGATCCAGGAGCTCCAGAGCAGCTCCAGCAAATGAAAAGCATGAGGAGCTGCTGGGGAGTCACTCGGGGAAAGACTGAAAACTCAGTTTGGATCAGAGGGGAAAAGTGACCGTGAGCTGAGCTCCAGGAGCTCCTGGGGAGACAAATCCCTTGGCTCCAGGATCAGCCTTGCCACTCCTGCTCCTTCCAAGGCTCTTCGGAAAGATTTGGCCTCCTTGCCCACCAGGATTGCTCTGCCAGCCCCAAGTGCTCCAGGGAGAGGATAGAGGAGAATCCTCTGAGCTGAGGAGTGATGTGGCACGAAGTAAAACAGGGCTGGACAAGCCACGAGTCCTGGAATAAGAGAGGGAGGAGGAAAAGTCCCAGCAACAGACATTGAACATTTGTGTGACACTGGGATGGCTCTGGGGACCGCCCCCCCAAGGTCTCCAGCCCTGTGGCCACACAGAGATGTGCACCCCATGCTCCAGGTTTGCACAAATTCAGCAGGAATTTCCCCATGGAAAGGGTGCTCAGGCCTTGGCAGGGGCTGCCCAGGGAGGTTTGGAGTGCCCATCCCTGGAGGTTTCCAAGGAAGGGCTGGAGGTGGCACTCGGTGCTCTGGGCTGGGGACAAGGTGGGGATGGGCACAGCTTGGTCTCGATGGACTGGGAGGGTTTTTCCAACCTCCGTGGCTCTGGGATTCTGGGAATGAGCCAGCTGGTGCAATGCTGCATCACTGCTCTCCTCCCTGCCTGCTGCCAGGGGCTTGGCACCGAGCTGGGCGGAAGGGACATCTCTCCAAACATGTCACCTCCTCTGTGTCACTGGGCTCTGCTCCAAACCTCTCGTGCTGAGGTGGCCCAGTGTCAGCACGGCCAGTGGCCAAACCCCCTCCCTGGCCACACTTTGGGAGCAGCAGTGCCTTGGCTTCAGCTGTGGGTGACAAAGCCCCGGCGGTTCCCTGCAGGTGTGAAGGCCACACATCCCTGACAGCCCTTCCCGGGGCTGGTCTCTGGGAGATGTCCCCTCTCCCAGCTGTGCTGCCACGCGGGGTGACCGCCACGAGGCTGACGTGTCACCGCTGCATGGAGCTGACAGCTCCGGAGATTCAGCGGGGGTGGCAGGGCACCGAGCGCGGCGCATCCCAGCCCAGCAGGCTCCAGCTGCTCCTGCTTCCACTCCATCGCTCCTCGGAGCAGCAGCTCCGCGGCCGGGAGCACGGGACGGCGGCTCCTGGAGGAGGCTTGGGCACGTGACGGGCTGGGGACAGCCACAGCCGGGCTGCCCGCGGTGACACGGCCCCTCTGCCTGCGCAGGGTGGGAGCTGGCTGCAGGATGGATGGAGAGGTGTTGCAGTCCGTCAGGCTGCCTGCAGCGTGGGGCGCTCAGAATGGGTGGATTACCCCGCGCTGGAACCAGTCTCTGAGGATAGCGTGGTTCGAAAATGCCTTTAGCTATCTTGCTATTAGCTAAGTTTAAGTCTCATCCCTGCCCCAGGGAATATTATTGGCCCCTGCTAGACATGGCAAGGGATGATTGGATAACTTTGATATACCTCTCTCTCCTTCTGGAACTCTTAAGCTTGTGCACCGGGGAAGAGCAGGGTCTTCTTACCAGCTCCCTTCGGGATCCCCTGCCCCCTGGGGGCAGAGAGGATATACCTGGAATAAAGCTAGAAGAATTCCACTCTCTCGTCTCTTTGTCTTCGCTAATCGCTCGTTAACCCTGCCTGGTCGAGCAGGTCCACGAATCCCCAGCTCCGGTGCTGCTTGTGTTACCTGGGGGCTGCGGGAACGCATCCCTCCGTGCACGCTCCAAGCCCGAGACAGATCAACAAGGGATCTGGATCAGAACCAAGCCGAGCTAGCCACAGAGAGGGAGATGGAAGGAGAGGGCTTCAGGGGCTCACAGGCCTGGGTTGGAGGAAAAACCCCTCCCTGGGCTGAAGGTGCTCCTGTTTCTAGGAGAATTCCCGTGCAGGGCCTCTCCCTCCTTCCCTGGAGGACATTCACTCCATGATTTCGGCTGGAAACACAGCCCCAGTGCCGCTCCAAAGATCCCAAACTGCTGCCAGCCCGGTTCAAACGAACCCCCCCTGGGCTGCCTGGGCCCTGCTCAGGGGACAGGAGTTTCCCAAACATCCTGGGGAACAGTTTGATCCTGGGGCATGCAAATCAGCTGGAAGAGGAGCTCCAGGAACCTGCTGAGTCTCACCCTAAGTTATCCTTAGGATCTTCCAGCTGCCAGCTCATCAATACCATTCCTGTTTACCTCAGGGAGAGCCCGGGAATGGGCATGGATTGTGGGATGTACCCTTGGTGCTGAGGACAAACACATCCCTGTCCCCTCCTGCAGCTTCCCTGGCACCCACCATTCCCATTCCCTGTGGGATGACCCAGGCTCTTCCCTGATGCTTCAGCCCTTTCTCCACATTCCTGCTGTTATCCCAGCATCCAGAAATGTGAGTTGAGACCCTCGAAGCCCGGCTGGGGAGTCAATCCCACCCAATCCCAGCTCCCAGTTGTAATACACAGCTTGCTGTGTATCCCAAGCAAGGGAGAAGAAGCAGGGAGGTCATTCTGTGGATAAAGTATTCCACAACCACCTCGTTGTGCCTGGAGCAGCCTGGAGTGGACGGATGTGCCCTGAGAACGGGGAAAAGCCGGGAATGAGCCTTTCCAAGCCTTTCCAGCCTGTCCTGCAGAGCTGATTGCTTTGGCACGG
This sequence comes from Rhipidura dahli, assembly GCA_013399225.1. Classification (NCBI taxonomy): domain Eukaryota; kingdom Metazoa; phylum Chordata; class Aves; order Passeriformes; family Rhipiduridae; genus Rhipidura; species Rhipidura dahli. The sequence continues at coordinate 73,503 of VXAC01006328.1, forward strand.
CGTGAAATATTGATCCGTGGGCTGGGAGGTGCAGGAATGACGTCTGTGCTGGAGCAGGGAAGGGACTGCCTGGAATGAGGCACGGCTTGGAGCGAGGCAGGGACCTGCCAGCACCAGCTGTGACACCTGCCTGTCACCACCCCGCACTCCCCCTGGCACATGGGGACGTTTTCCCTCGTGGTCAAGTGAGCCGTGAGCCAGCCCCAGCAGCATTTTTCCTGCTCCTTCCCCGCTTCCACTTTTCCCATGGAAATACAGCCCTTTCCCCGCACGAGGGCTGCTCCTTGCCCGTCCATAATTCCTTCTCCTCACTGTCTGTTGGCTGCTCGCGCTCTCAGGCAGCCATGGTGCATCCCAGTCCAAGGGCTGCTGATTCCTGCTTTTCTCCAGCTGGAAAAAATAAAAGGAATGAGCACCCAGTCCTGCTGGGAATAAAAAGGAATGAGCACCCAGTCCTGCAGTCACACTCCTGCCCGGCTCCATGGATGGGATGGGACAGCAGGAAGCTGCTGTGGGAATGCCGCGTGTGCCCCACAGTGCTGCGCTCATCCCATTCCTGGTGGAGTGGGAATGGTGTCTCCTCAGCTTCACAGGGCACGGCAGATCTGGGAGAGGACTGATGGCCAGGAATGAAATTCCAGGATTTCCCCTAGGATTTGGGCTCTTGGCTGGCTGCTGCCCAGCATCCCGGCCGGATCCATTGCCGGGGGGATGCAGGGAGCAGGGAAGCAGGATGCTCCTGGCTTGGGGCTGTGTTATCCAGCTGCCAGCAATTCCCATGAAAACCCTCATCAGTGCAGTCCGAACACGTTGGCTGAAAATGTGCAGTTTTGAGGGGGGAAAAAAAATGAGATATTTTAAGCAATGTCTTGGTCAACACATAGAAAACCAGGAAGCCTGGAGGAAGAGATGTGGGAAATAGGGAATTTTAAAGGGAATTCTCAAGGGGCTGGAGGGCTTGTCAGGGTGGCTGAGCCCACAGAGGGGTGAAGACAAAATGTGGTGGTGACAAAGTGGCCCAAACCTTGGTGTTGGGATGGGCACTGCGGTTGCAAGGAGCTATCACACGTGGAAATTCCCAGCTGGGAATACAGGGAGGAATCTGACACCACCCTGAGCAAATCCCAGGAAAAAAAGGAGCCCCAGCTGCTGCTGGCCAGGCTCCATTCTGCTCATTCCCGGCAATCTGCAAACACAATTTTGCTGTGATGGGTCCAGTTCCTGATAGCATTTTCCTCTCCTAACCCAATTGTGCTCTGGAATGAAGTGGCCCCGGAGTTCATCAGTCCCACAACACTGGAGCCGTCCTCAGGAGGCAGCTTTGGAGCCTGACTTGGCACTTTTGGGGTGCCCAGCATGGAAATGAAGGATCCGTAGCACCGGTGAGATCCAAAGTGCTCCGAGCACAACATTTCTTGCTCAAAAGATCATCATCTCACAGCCTGTCCCCAAAAAAAAGGGAAATTTTTTTGGGGAGTAGATTATTCCAGAGATTCCTCAGCACATGGTCAGCCATGGGACGATGCTGTGGGTGCAGCTAGGACAGCGGGGTTGAGCTGGATCCTGCAGGATGAGGGGGTGCAGCTCCAGAGCTCCTTCTCCTCTCCTGACAAGGCGAGACACGGAATAAAATGCCCAGAGAAGCTGGGGCTGCCCCATCCCTGGAAGCGTCCAAGGCCAGGTTGGACGGGGCTTGGAGCAGCCTGGGACAGTGGGAGGTGTCCCTGCCGTGGATCTGATCCTTAAAGTCCCTTCCCACCAAAACCATTCCATGATTCCATGACCCAGTCACTGACACAGCTCCTTGGAGCACACATCCTCTCTCAAACTGTTTAGGATTTTATCTTTCATGGTGATTTTGCCCAAATCAAAGGAAAAAAAAAAAAAGAGTAAAATATATCTATTCCCATCTTATTTTATTTTAATAGGATTAAGTATCCTTGTGCTATCAAAATGTCTGTTTCAACATTTGCAGGCTGAGGAATTTCTCTCTCTGTTCCAAATGACATTTAGGAACAAAATTGAATCTAAGTGTTCCTTCCACTTGTGTTTGAAACAGTCCAAATTGCAGTGACGTATTTGGGCTTTGTTGACATGGAACATTTGGATTAATCCAAAAGAAACACTTCCCGAACTTCATCTCCAGAAAACACTCAGACTTTGATGGGCCTGTTTCATTTGCAAATGAAGGGAGGAAAAAAAAATAAAAAAGGGAGAAAAAGTCACATCCTCAGCATTTCCTGGGAAATTGCAGCTCCTTTCCTTCCCCGTGGTCTCTGAGGACGTGGGATGTGCTCCAGGGAGGAACCAGCTGGATCCCAGCCGTGGGATCGTGGGCAGCCGGTGCTGGGCAGGGTGGCAGGGGTGCAGTGCAGGTGGCATGGGGCACACTGGGACTGTGGGGCACTGCTGGGACCTTGGATGGCCCCGTGTCCAGCACTCCCAGTCTGACCCAAGCTGGTTTTCAGCAGAAGCCCGGAGAAGCTGGCAGTGTCCAAGGCCAGGTTGGACACGGCTTGGAGCAACCTGGGACAGTGGGAGGTGTCCCTGCCCGTGGCAGGGGGTGGGATGGGATGAGTTTTAACATCCCTTCCGACCCAACCCATCCCATGATTCCATGATCCCATGATGCCATGATCCCATGATTCCACGATTCCACGATTCCGTGATCCCATGATCCCATGACAAGCTGTCTCAGAAGATGCCACTCACCCTCCTCCCAGCCATCAGACCCAGTTCCTACAAGCTTGGCCACCAGTGGATCAGCCATTACCACATTCCAAGTGATGGGAAGCTTTGGAGACCCCTTCTAGCCAGCCCTGGAGCACTTCAGGAGCATTTACAGCAGCTGGAATCTTGTTCCCGGCAGTGATGGATGAAGGGAATATCTCTGCTGCTGTGGGTCAGTCACGGGCTCCTCTCCCGCTCCCTGGGTGTTGTTGGCTCCTCCATGCTCTCCATTCATCAGCTGTGAGCTCTGAGTGCCAGGGCATGGCTGCTTAGGAGACATTCCACAGAATCCCAGGATCACAGAGGTTGGAAAAGCCCTCCCAGCCCATTGAGCCCAAGCTGTGCCCCATCCCCACCTTGTCCCCAGCCCAGAGC
>VXAC01006328.1:94916-130445 GCA_013399225.1 Rhipidura dahli
TTTAAACGTCTTTTTTTTGTTTTGTTTTGTTTTGTTTTGTTCTGTTTTGTTTTGTTTTGTTTCAAGGACAATAAAAAGTTGCGATCAGGCAGGACTTGAATGTCATTCCTAAGATTCGTATTTACAGGAGTCTACAGCAAAGAGACAGGCAGCTGGCTCCCCGTGCTCGGGGACACCCCTCGTCCTATGCCCCAGGAACTCCACCAGCTCTGCGTGGACCTTTGGTACGTAAGCCCTTCTCTCCCTTTCTCCGTGCCCTCCGCACCAGGAGCCTGCCCAGCCCTCCCCGGCAGCAGTTCGGGATGCTCAGCAATCGGGCTTGGAGGATGCTTCTCATCCTCCCCACCCACTCCCAGCCCCGGGCAACAGGGGGTTCAAAAGGCGCTCCTCTCCTCCCTGCCTCGCCCTGCCCTGCTCCCCGCAGAGCCCCCCTGCCTGGAGAAGCGGCCGGAGCCATAAAGCATCCAAGTGGGAAATGTTCCTCTGGCCTCCGCTCCCTGCCCCTCGCGCTCAGCCTCACAGGTAGATCTCCCTCTTGGTGGTCTGGGCCGAGGGGGTGGTGGCTGGCTGGAAGTCCGAGGTCTGGGTGAGAGGAATTTCCTCCATGGGAGAGTCCTTGCAGGGCTCATGGCTACTATTGGAGAAGGCACTGTACGTGGGGAGCAGGCGGAGGTTGGCCATTTTGGTGCTGCGCTCTTCCGACAGTCTGGGGCTGCCGTTCCCGACTTGCTCTTGACTCCCTCGGTCTTGGTAAGGCACAAAAGTGGAGAGTTTGAGGGCGTTCTTGGGCCTGCGGCTGGGGGAGGACTGGCCGGGCATCCAGCAGGTGTCGGAGTGGCCGAACTCCGTGCACTCCCGGGTGCAGGTCCCAGTCATGGCTACATCGGGCAGAGGCCGGAGATCTGCGGGGAACAAGGGACAGCAGCGTCACACCCGGGAACTTGCCGGCTCGGGATGTGGGGATGGAGCACGGGGATGAGCGGCAGGGACCGGGCAGCTCCCTCCTACCCACGCTGGGAGGGACAGCCGGACCCACGGACACCCCCGGAGCCGCACCCACGGACAGCCAGGGAACGAAGCAGAGCTGAGAGGGGAACCCAAGGCCACAGAGAAACAGGAGGCAGAGCACGGGGCAGAGCTCACCCAGCCCCTTCGGAGACAAGGATGGCACAGGGAACCTGGGTTTGCACGGCAGGACGCACGCTGCCACCAGGCTTGTGGTTCCAGAGGTTTAGGCACCACCTGGAACCTGCTAAGCTCCAGGAATTCCCCTGGGGCAACACCAGTGGCTTCACTGCGCAGGGGCAGAACCTCCCTGAACTCAGCCCCGAGGCACAGCAGTGTGTCCTGGGCAGCACCTCGGGCATCCCTGCCCTGCCCCCACCAGGCATTCCAGGCCACATTCCAGCCTCCCCTGGCACCCTCAGCAGGAGCCACAAGCCCAGCCAGAAGTCCTGGTCTCCTGTGGAGCCCGAAACCCCAGAGCACATGGAGGCAAAGCCATGAGAGGCTAGAGATGCCATGAGCCCGCCGTGCCAGGGGTGCCCTGTGCACCAAACCCTGCCCCTGAAGGAGCCCAGCACCTGAGGGCACCACAGCTCCCTGCTCCTGGCACAGCCGGGACACTGAGCACCAGTCACACCAGTCCACGGTCTGGTGTCCTCACACAGCAGCCACCCCCTGCCCCCGGTGTCACCGAGCCCTGGCCAGGTGTCATCAGCACAGGCAGCACCTGGCACGAGGCTTCCAAGGGTGGAATTTGGCACTTCCATGCAGAGCTGAGCATCCCCTCCAAGAGCCATCCCGGTCACGAGCCATCCCTTGATTCCCACCCCAACCTGGGACACTGCAGAGCTCCCTGGGACACCTCGCTGCCTGCTGCCACAGGCAGAGCCAGCCTGGTGCTGGTGCTGGGGTGAAAGCAGGAGCTTGAGACCTCTTGGACTTCCAGATGTCCCTGTGCTTCCCAAAAATCCTCTCCATGTCTCCACCACCAGGATGGATGCTCTGGGGACCTGAGAGAAGTGGGACAACCCCTTCCCACTGGATACACACAATCCCCTGATCCCAAAAGCAGGGCAGACCCACGGGCGGTCCCTGAGCCCTGGGAAGGAGCAAACCAGAGCATCACGGAGGGGGTTCTGCCCTGGCCAGCGCTCCCTCCTGATGCCAGTTTGGGACTGTCACACCCCCGAGTCGCCCTGGCACAGCTTTCACACACAGGATGCAGGGAAGGCTCCAGACAATGCTGGGAATGCTTGACACGGGCATGGACAAAGGGGCAAAGTCAGCAGCCAACCACGGCGTGAGCACATCTTGCCCTAAAGCAGCCCCCAGTGACTGTCCCCAAACCCTCAGCTGGGGGCTGAGGCAGCCCAGTTCTCCCCCTGGGGCCTGTGCCCGCGTCCCCTCCCTGGTGCCCACGGAAGCTGGGATATCCTGGCAGGAGCCACACAGACATACCTGATGGCAGCCCCCCTTCACAGCCTGCTCCGCTCAGGGGACTCTGATGAGGGGCAGAAAAAGGACGACAGGGTCACGTCAGTGCACAGCCCCCACACCCCCTTCAGCCTGTGCCACCCCCGTCACACTGCTCTGAGCACTGTCCCCCTCGTCCCCGCTGCCTCCTCGGCCTCTCCTGGCCCTGCTCCAGCCTCCTGGAGCCTCCCTCGCTCCTTGCTCCAGCTTTATCCTGATCCTCCCTGGAGCCCGGTGGCCCTCACTGGACTCGCACTGGGACGCTTGAAGCCACCTGGGTGGTGACACCAGAAGCTCAGGGTGCAGAGGGACGGGGGCTGTGCACACACAGGGATACACACAGGGATACACACAGGGATACACACAGGGATACACATGGGGATCCATCCCAGCAGGAGGCCCCGCCATGCTCACACCGGGGGGACAGAAGCGGCAGCGCAAAAGCAGCACAGGGGGCACGGCAGCGGCACAGGCGGCACTGGGGCACAGCTTGGGAGGGCACAGCTTGGCAGGGCACATCCTCAGGGCTGGCTGTGCAGCAGCCACCCCATTTCCTGGGGAACAGCCTCGTTCCTCTCCCCCAGCTCAGCTGGAATGTGAGCTGTGAAACCAGAGGCTTGACAGCTCCGTTTTCATCCCTACTCCGTGCCAGTTGAAGCAGAGGATGGAGCCTGAATCCAAGGGGATCCATCAGGTTTTCCTCTCAGGACCACAGGATGCCCCAGTGACCACGCAGTGGTTTGGTGACTCTGAGGTCGTGTTCTGTGGTCTTTCACTTCTGTCCAAGAGGAATTATCCCCATCCGTTCCTCAGCAGCTTTCCTCCTGGGCATCCTTTCCTCTCTCAGCCAGGCCCTGGTTCTCAGTGCTCCCAGGGGAGCGGATGGGAGCCATCCCCTCTTCCTGGGGCAGAAGGAGCTTTGCCGAGCCCACGGAGGGGACTGGCAGGGCTGAAATAAAATCCACCTCTGCAGGGAACAAAGCTACGGAGATTTCCCCGTGCCAGCAGCAGCTTGGGAATGGCAGGATCAAGCAGGAACGCTGTGTTCAGGGGCTTTTATTCTGCTTTTCCCATTGTCTGCTTCTGGCACTGAAGCCTTTTTCCAGTGTTGTCCCCTCGCTTGCAGGGCCACTGAGGAGCGTATTCTGTGCCATGAGCCCGGAACGCGGCAGGGCCGAATTTCTGAATAGCTGGGACTGAGGGAAAACACGACCCCATGGCCTAATTCCCAGCACATGCTGGTGGCTCAGGGATGTGCCACCGGGCAAGCACAAATCCATCTTTGGTGGGAATTTCGCCCATCGATTTTTCCCAAATTTTGTGGGGTGGCCAGGAGATGGGCTCACACCTCGGGGTGCACAAAGGACACTCGGGAATTCGGATACCTCCTCCAACTCAAAATGAACTTTTTGTGCCTCTGAAGCCTTGGAGTGTGACAACATTCCCAGGGGATGAAGAGGACGGCCACGCCCTCTGCAGCACCGCGGCGTCCTGGGCACGCTAAACAAAGCTTTGTGTGGCTGCCGGGTTCTCCTGAGCTTTGGCCCATCCCGGTCATCGCCACTCCAGGCCTCCAGACTGTGCTTCCCAGCCAGGGAAGCGGTTGCTTGGGCACTCAAAACCCCCTCATCCTCCCGGCTCGCCCCTTCCTGCAGCTTTGCCCCTCTCTGGCACTCCCTTGTCAGCTGCCCCGCAGTGCTCTCCTCCTCATGGATGAATCCCAGCAGGAAAAGTCAGATCCCTCTGGGTTTTTGGCAAGCACGGTTGGGGTTTTTACACCGGGATGCCCTCACGGATGCCCTCTGGAGCTGTGGCACTGCTCCCATGCTGTTCCCGTCCCCTCCTCCTCGGGAAGGAGGCTGTGCCAGGCTGGCTCCTCCAGGAACAGGCACACGGCATCGGTGCTGCTGCTGATTATTGCTGCCTCTCTCTCTCCCTACCCAGGGCAGGAGCTCCTCCTGTCCCAGCTGCCCCTCTAAAACCCTACTGGGGGATCCCAGCGGAGCTCTGGGGTGCTTTGGGAACAAGGCAAAAGCAGCAGCCTCAGCCAGCAGTGCTTCCATCTCCTGCAGGAGACGGGCAGAGGTTCCCTCGCCCTTTGCAAGCCCGGGCTCAGAGCCAGCCCTGAACACGTTTTTAATGCCACCCCAGCCTGGTTTGGTCCTCCCGTGTCTTCCACTTGCTTCAGATGGCGGCACCGTGCAGTGCTGGGAGAGCAGGGATGGATGAGGCAGCACAGAAGAGGGCTTGGAAGGGAGGGGAGGTGCTGGAGCAGCTCTGGGAAGGGAGGCAGTGGGGCTGTGGTGGAGCAGAGCACGGCAGAGGATGCAGAGAAGCCCGGAAAGGGGAGGAGGGAGGCGCAGCATGCCAGGAGGGACGGGAGAGGCTCAGTGGTGTGGAGAAATGAGGAATGGGAGTGTGGGGAGAGCAGCTGGGAGGAAAACCGGATCCCTTCCCAAAGCTGGGATCAGAAAGAGCCTTCTTGGCCTCCACTGGCCACTTGTTCCACCAAGCTGACCTGTGCTGGCCCTGGGGACAGGGGGATGATGGAGCAGGGCCCAGAACTCTGTCCTCAGCCAGGGAAGTGCTCCCAGGAGAGGCAGCTTGGCCACCGAGCTGTGGACAACTGGAAATGCCCCTTGTCCCATTCCAAGCCCTCTGGGCTCTGCAGACCCCTCCGGGATGTCCCTGATGCTGGTGGCCTCCCGTGACATCCTCTCCCAGCAGCACTGTCCCCCGTCCCTCTGCAGCAATAATTCCCTTCCCACACAGCAGCTCCTGGAAGTCGGCACCATTCCCAACTCCACCATTCCTGGAGATGCTCTCCTGCACCATCGCTCCTCCAGGAACCATTCCCGGGACTCCTGCTCCCCGCTGCCCACGGCAGAGCTGCTCACAGGCCCCATCCTGGAATGTTCTCCACAGGTGCCACTCCCTGCAGCGCCACACCCCACAGTGTGTCCCCCACAGGTGCTGTCCCCCAGCTGTGACCCCCACACTGTGTCCCCCTCGGCGCACTCCCGAAGGCACAGCTCTCCCGCGGTGCCGCTCCCCACAGGTGCCGTTCCCCGCAGCGCCATTCCTGGGAAGCGCCATCCCCCCCGGCGCCGCTGCCTCCAGGTGTGGCTCCCCCAGGGTGCCACGTCCCTCAGGTGCCATGTTCTGTGCTGCTGCCACCTCCAGGTGCTGCCTCCCCCCGCTGCTGCCTTCCCCGCAGGCAGCGCTGCTGCAGGGGAGCCATTTCCTCTGGGTTCCATGTTTTACAGCGCTGCTGCCTCCAGTCACCACTTCCCTGCGGAGCTGCTTCCTCCAGGCACTGGTGCTGCTGCTCCCCTCCCTCCTCAGACACCCTAAGGGAAGCTGGGGGGATTGTGCAGCCCAGCATCGCGTGTTCTTACACCCCATTGCTATCCTATCCTATCCTATCCTATCCTATCCTATCCTATCCTATCCTATCCTATCCTATCNTACCCAAACTGCCCCAGCACCGGAGGTGAGGCCACCCCAGCCCAGAGCAGAGCAGGACAATCCCTCCCTGGGCTGATCCCTTGGGATGCAGGATCCCTCCCGCATCTCCTGCCTCATTCCTGGCCCCTGATTCCCACGTGGACCAGCCCAGAGCTCACCAATGTCCCTGTGCAGCCCTGGGGGAGCTGCGGGAGCTGCTGCCGGACCCCACAGTGCTGCTCCGGGGATCGATGGGCACGGAAACATCGGGAGCTGGGAGCACGGGAGGCTCGGGAGCTGGGAGCACAGGCACGGAGCTCCCTGCCCGTCCCCGTCAGCCCCGGCTTTCCCCCGCCTCAGCTCCCTCGCCCGCTCCCGGTGCAGACGGTTTGCAGAACCGTTCCTAGCGCTACAACACCCAGCCAGACGGCTGCGGGACCAATCCTAGCGCTACAACACCCAGACAGATGGCTTCCCAAACTTCCCACCCTCGCTCCAGATGGCTCCCGGTATCGGAGCCCGACCCGGCACTGCCCACCCGAGGTGGCGACTGCGGCTCCGAGCCGCACCTCCAGCTCCCGGGGCAAGAGAGAGCAACACCCGCTCTTCCAGTGAACCCCGAGAGCTCCCCAGCGCACAGACGGGATTCTGCTGGGCTCCGGAGCCGGGAGCTGGAACACACACACAGGATCTCCTCCGGCCCCGCTGCCTCTGCCCTCATGCTGAGCAGCAGCAGCAGCTCCAGGCAGCACACACAGCTCGCCCCGAAGTTAACAGGCTGTCAGCCCGCGGATCAGCCCCCGGCCCCTGGAGGACATTCCAACACTCCCGAGGGGATCCCAGCACCACCCAGGAATGGATGGGGACAGATGCACCCAGCAGGCTCAGCATTGCCGGTACAGGTGGGGCTGAGGCGCTTTGCCCAGCTCCCAGGGGATGTGTTCTTGCTTTTCCCAGCTCCCAGGGGATGCGTTCTTCCTCAGCCCATCTCCCAGGGGATCTATTTTTCCTTTCCCACTCCCAGGGGATGTGTTCTTCCTCAGCCCACCTCCCAGGGGATCTGTTTTTCCTTTTCCCCACTCCCAGGGGATCTGTTCTTGCCGCGTGTGCCGGAGCCGGAGCTGGAGGAGCCACCTCCCTGCTGCAGTCACACCACGGGCACGGTGTGACAGCAGCCACATCGCCACAGCAACGGCAGGCACAGCACCCAAATGGACGTGCCCGGACACTGAACTTGTCCCTGCGGGGCTCACAGGGCTCACAGGGCTCCCAAAATCGCTATCACCCCACAGCTTCCCTGTGGTACCCAGTGAAACAAATCCAACCCTCCTGTAGCAGATTTTGTGTTTGCAGTGCCACCCCCGCGATCTCCTGCCCTGGCACAGAGGGGCTTCAACCTTCACTGCACTATAAAAAGCAGAATTATTACATTAAACTGCTGATATAATTATGTTAAGAAGCACCTTAATAGGATTACAGGGTTCAAAGGTTAGGAAATGCCAAAATTAGGATTGTCCAGGCAGCCTTAATTCTACTCCTGAAAGTGCTTTGTGATGCAGACCAGGGTCACACTCCGGTGGGAAATGTTTCCCCTGGGGTTCCTTTGTGGCTTCCAGGGAGAGGACAGAACCACTGGGGAGAGATAACAGGGAAGAAGCTGCTTTGCCACTGAGACTCTGCCCCAGAGGCTGCAGGAATCGGGGAAGGTGCAAGGAAAGGGTCAAGAGGTCACAGAAAATTCCTCCTCTAAAAGAGGCCTGGAGGACTGGGCGGGNTTCTGGAAATAAAATATCTGGGCACATTTCACTGACCCTTCTCAAAGTATCTGGTACCTGACACCTGCCCTCCATGAAAAATTGGGTCCTTGCAGCTAAAACTCGCAGCAGCCAAAAGCAGAGGCGAGGAGTGAGCATTGCCGGGCAACCGTCCTCACTCACGCTGCGTGAAACAAACCAATCCAGCTCCAGAGTGAAATCCTGGATCCATTAATATCCCAACATTATCCGCTGGCCATCCTACAGACATCCACCAGAAAGACTGGGGAGCCCAAATCGATCCATGGAATAAAGCCCTCTTCCCAGCTCCCACAACACCCAGGTGAGCAACAACGCCTGAGGCTCCTTTAGGAGCGCCCAAAGGTCCTGAAAACGTGGAATTGCGGGCAATGGAGCTGCCCTCGTTCGGTGCCCGCCCCAGGAGCAGGGACAGGTGGGAACGCAGGGCTCTCCCGGCTCCGGCACGGGCTAATGATGGTTATGTAAATCCCACGGGAGCGCGGCTCCACCTGCCATCCCCGGGGGCTGCCCGCTCATGCATGCCTTGGATGCGCATTCCTGCTGCCCAAATTCCTTCGCGATTGCTCCCCCCGAATTCCCGCCTCGGCTCTGCCGGTGGATCAGCGGGATTCCGACCAGTCCCACCCCTCCAGGCAGGGGCTCCCTGGGGACACAGGAATGGCCATCCCAGAGCTCCCTGGCACACTCCTGTGCTGCCAGCCAATGTGACACAAAGGGCCAGACCACCTGGAGCAGTGTCACCAGTGCCACTCCGGCCACCCACTGACCTGGTGACACGGTGCCCACAGTTCAGGTGCCCTTTCCAGCCCTGTGCTGCATTTCACTCTCAGCTGGACCTGGGTGAGGGACAGGTGGTGGCCCTGGTGGCACCAGGTCCCGGGGAGCTGCCGGTACATGTTAAAACGGGTTGGTGACACACGGCCACTCTTACCCTGTGTCCCCAAGCCCCTAGCTCTCAGAGTGTCACTGGACACATGGTGGTTCCAGAGGAAACCTGAGCCATGGCAGGACGGTGCCCCGTGGGGCTGGGGACAGTCACCCCACCCCGCAGGGGGATGTCACAGCAGCAAACGCTTCTCCCAGGAGGAACCCAAACACATAATCCTGGAGCTTTGCCTCGTGCCTCGTGTCAAAGGCCACCTCTGATTCTCCCTGACCTGTCCCCTCTGCCCTGGGCTGAGGGGAGCACAGAGGGTCCCCCGCAGACCCATCCCACCCAGACCATGGGATTGCACCCCCATCCTGGGGCTGAGCTGGGCACCCTCCTGCTGCATCCCGGTGCTCATCCCGTACCTCCAAGGGTTAATCGGCCCCTCTGGAGCTTCTCAAAGCTAATTAAAGAGCGCGGGGCCGGTGTGGTGGCAGACACCGCTGCACTTATCTCCCCACTTCCGGGGCTCTGCCCTTATCATTTAATTAAAGCTGCAGCCGTGCCTCCCCGGCTGGCAGCAGCTCATCACGGAGGGCACTGGAGCTTGAGGCAGCCGCTGCCAACTCGCCACCAACAGCAGGAGAAGGGAGGGAACAGGCCCGGGAAGGACAAGTGAGGGAGAAGAAGATAAAGGAAGAGTCCCTTTGTGCTCGTGGCTCAGGGGACTGGGGATGTGCCCGATTCCCACCTTGTCCCCAGCCCAGAGCACCGAGTGCCACCTCCAGCCCCTCCTTGGACCCCTCCAGGGATGGGCACTCCAAACCTCTCTGGGCAGCCCCTGCCAAGGCCTGAGCACCCTTTCCATGGGGAAATTCCTGCTGCTGTCCACCCTGAGCCTCCCCTGGCCCAGCCTGAGGCCGTTCCCTCTCCTCCTGTCCCTGTTCCCTAGGAGCAGAGCCCGACACCCCCAGCTGTCCCCTCCTGTCAGGGAGCTGTGCAGAGCCACAAGGTCCCCCCTGAGCCTCCTTTGCTCCAGGCTGAGCCCCTTTCCCAGCTCTCTCAGCCGCTCCTGGTGCTCCAGCTCCTTCCCAGCTCCATTCCCTGCCCTGGACACGCTCCAGCCCCTCCAGGGCTCTGGCCATGAGGGCCCAGAACTGGACCTGTGTCAGAACTGGACCTTGAGGTGCCTCAGCAGGGCCAGTACAGAGGATGGGCACTGCCCTACTCCTGCTGCCACACTGTTTCTGATCCAGGCCAGGTGCCCATGGCCTCCTTGCCCACCTGGGCACCCCTGGACCCCCAGTGAGGCACCCACAGGTGCACCTTGACCCCAGAGCTCCAGAGCAGAGCCAGCCACATTCAACCCTCCCAGAGGAAAAGGATAATCCCTGCCATGCTGGGCCCAGCATCCCAAAGAAAGCTGGGGACCACAGAGAGCTTGGGAATGTCCAGGAGGGAGGCCACCAAGCAACTGGATGGATGTAAATCAAGGAAGAGGATGGATGCCCATGGAGCAACAGCAGCCGGTCCCCAAAAGAGGACATGGATCACAGAATTGTGGAATCATGGACTAGTTTGGGTTGGAAGGAACCTTGAAGCTCTTCTTGCTCCCATGGGCAGGGATGCCTCCCACTATCCCAGGCTGCTCCAAGCCCCCTCCAACCTGGCCTTGGACACTTCCAGGGATGCAGCAACTGGAGCAGCCACAGCTCCTCTGGGCAACCTCAGGGCCTCAGCCCCCTCACAGGGAAGGATTTTTTCCTAATCTCCAATCCAAACCTACTCTCTGCCAGTTGGAATCCATTCCCCTGATGGATAAACCCTGGGAATGCTGTTGTCTGAAGGCCCCACACGGCAGCATGGGCACGGATCCTCAGGGATGTGTTCTGGAGTACACTCAGTGCACATTTTGGGACAGGCAGCCCCCGACTGCTGCTGGCAGCTCCTGTGCCCAATCCCACACCCCCCTCCCTGAGTGTGGTTAAGCTAATGGGTCTTGAAAGGAAATTTTCATCATCACTTTGTTAGCAGGGCTGAGGCAGCACGGCTTGTTCTCCAAAAGCAGCCGGAACAGCTCCGCTAAAACTTAGGAAAACCAGAAAACAGAAATCAACCTGAGGTGAAACCCAGCATGGAAAATTGACGCTGCGGTGTGGGAAAGCGGCTGAGGTGATAAGCCATCAGAAAGGAGCCCGCACAGCACAAAATGTCAGAGCCTGAGGCTGCGCAGTGCAGGGAATGATCCTCATTCCAGGCTCTGGGAGCTGCTCCGAAGGCACAGCCCGGCTGGAGCTGTGCGTGTGTGCCTGGCACGCTCCGAGCGCGAGGAATGGAGCCACAGGAGCAGCGCGGTGCCAACGCTGCGCTGGGAATGGGAGCACCAGCCTGGGGAGGAGCTGGGAAAGGGGCTCAGCCTGTGGAAAAGGAGGCTCAGGGGGGACCCTGTGGCTCTGCACAACTCCCTGACAGGAGGGGGCAGCTGGCGGGGGGGGGACGACACTGGGATCTGCTCTCAGGGGACAAGGGACAAGATGAGTGGCCTCAAATTGCACCAGGAGAGGTTCAAGTTGGACATCAGAGACAATTTCTTCCCTGAAGGATGGTCAAGCCCTGACACAGCCGCCCAGGGCGGTGGTGGAGTCACCTTGGAGGTATTTCAGAGCCCTGTGGATGTGGCTCTTGGGGACATGGCTTAGCGGTGGCCCGGGCAGTGCTGGGGGAATGGTTGGATTTGATGATCTCAGAGGTTTTTTCCAATCTCAGTTCCATGATTCTGTGCAAAGGGTGGTCCTTTCCCACCACCTGCTCACGTCCTAATCACACAAGCCAGCATTAAAAGGCAATATTTGGATTTTTTTAAAGTTGATTTTCAGTTCTCCCACCTCACCTACAGCCACGGGGAGCACTCCAAGGAGCACCAGTTCACGTGCACAGGGATTTGGGAATACCAGCCTGGCTTTGTGAGCCCTCTCCGTGTTTGCTCCTTGGTGGCTGCCTCTCATTGTTGCCGGGTATTAAAGCTCTTGTGTCAAGGAGAAAAGAAGTGGCGTTCGCATGTCTGCCTTTGAACAAAACCATTGTTCAGCTCCATCAACAATTTAATAATCCTTCCCTGGCAGGACAATGGACGGGGGGAAATTGTTGGTGCAGGGGGGCCGGGAGCTGCAGAGCCAAGTGCTGTTCCCGGCCTTTGAAGTCACGGAGGTGTTTAAGTGACAAAAGAAATCACAAGTTTATGAAAAGGGCTCCTCTCAACGAGGGGCTCTGCAAACAAAGGGAGCCGAGACCACTCGGAGGGAAGCAGAGGAGGCAGAAGGAAGAGCCCTTGGAAGAGAGTCAAGCCAAACCCCAAGGAAACCGGGAGAGGAAATGACAGCACGGATTTGCAGGCGGACGCTTTGTTTCCTTGCCACGGATCTTTCCTGGGCTGCTTCCGAGGAAAGGGAGCACCCTCACATCATTCCAGCTTCTTTGCAGCCTGTTCTGAGCTCGCCTGAGCTGTCCTGCAGACACTGAGGGGCAAGAGACAGATCCCTGCCGGAATTTTTGGTGGCTGTCTGAAGGCTCGGGGGACGGGTGCTAAACGCAGGGTGAGGGGGAAATGTCTGTCCCTGATGGGTGCTCACACAGCCCTGGATCCCAAACCGCGTCTCAGGGAACCAAACCTGCCTAAAATCTGACATGCAGCAGCCCTGGGAGCGTAAGAGCAGGGATACAGTCGAGAAACTTTGGGAGAATGATCCCACATCAAATGAGGCTCATTCTCTGCTGATTGCTCGGGGATCCCGAGCCTGAACCCCAGGACTGCCCAGCCCCTTTCTCTGCAGTGCAGCTGTGCCACAAAGCAGCTGAAAACGCTCCTTATTGACGCCTCCAACGCCCACAGACTCCCAGGCTGAAAATCTGCAGTGGGAGCACCACGGGGAGAGGTTTTGTGGCTGGCACGTGGCAGGAGCAGCGTCGGTCACATCCTCCTGTGATGCGGGCAAAAATCACCTCGAGAAATCAACCCTGGCGCTTGAATTGGACCCTTTGCCCTCCCGCTGTGATTCCCCTGCGAGAACTGAAAGGCTCTGCTGCCCTCATGGCCAGGACTGGGGAGAAATCCCCTTCCCCGGAAAAAGCAGGAGGGATCAACACCAAAGCATCGGGGCTGAGGGAGCGAACACGGGATGTGGGGAGGTTTAGGAATGGGGCAGCCTGGTTATGGCTCGTTTGGGAAAAAAAACCCCGATCCTGATGAATATCGCTGTGTTTGTTATTAGGATGGCAGCGAGAAGCCCTCGCAGGAAAGCAGGGAAAAGACGGATAATCGCTTCCGATGGGGAATATCAACCTCCAGCTACCCCTGGGTGCTGCAGTTTACAGGCTGCTGGAGGAGAGACGCAGTAAAGTTTGCACCACTCGAGGGAGGCCTGCCAGAGGCGGTCCTAAAGGCTGCCATGAATAAAACACGCTTTAAAGAGCCAGCCAGGATTACAAAATCCTAAAATCCAGGCGGGATAAGCGGGATACTTCATATCCACCCCCCCAGGTCAGAGGCAGGTTGGCAAAGGGGATTTGCCGGCTCTGCAACCCCCAGAGCACAGCACCAGGGAGCAGCAGGATGATCATGAGAAGATTTGGATTTCACGGTCCAACAGAGATGGATGAGAATTTCCAGAATCGGTCCAAGGGCATCATTTCTCGCGGTTATTTTTCCAAAGGGATGAGATGGCAAGAGCAGGTCTATTCCTCGTGCGAGGGAAAATGCATGAGCAGCATGGAGCAAAGCAGCGTCTGCGCCCAGGTAGAGAGCTCCGAGGGATCTGCGATTGGAGAGGTCCAGGCCAGCAATTGACCCTTTGAAGGAAGCCGTTCATCATCATTAAAGAGCTCCGCATCCCGGGGGACCCGGAGGCAAAACAAGCCCGGCGCTGCTGTCCCGGTGCGGGTTAGCACGGGGAGAAAGCGGGGCTCCGGGAATGACAAATGGAACGCACGTGGGCGGCTGGGTTTACCTGCGGCACGGGAAGGGCTCGGGATCTGCTCCTCAGGGAAGCTGATAGGGGAACAATAGCCTGCAAGTAGCATTGTTTGCAGGAAAGGCGAGATATTTGCCTTTTCTCACTGATGTTGCTGCATCTCTGTGGGGGCCCTTTCCTGTGTGGCTAATAAGCAGCAAGACGCCAGATGTGGAATACAAAAATTCCTTTGGCTTTGATTCGTTTTCTTTCTGGATAGAGTCAGCCTTACTTTTGTCAAGATCCCTGTTGTCTGGGTAATTTCATCTAGAGATCCTCAAGGAGCAGAGATCTCCACATCACTCTGAGTTTAATATCTTAGTTTGAGCTGGCAGATATTCCAGCAATAATTTATACAGCTGAAGAAGAGGGAAAAAAAAAAAGATTACTTCTGTCTAATTGGCATTACACTAATTACCAGCAAAATACATCAGGCAAATATCACATCTCCTCACTCTCTGTCATTTTGCATTCTCTGCTCCATTTTCTTTCCTCGGCAGCAATAAAACAACGCGACAGCCATTCTGACATCCCTGAGCACGGATCACATCCTGACCCCCTCTCCTCCTTTTCCTGCTGCCCCCTCATTTTCTCACGTCCAGGCAGGTTGTTCCAACCCAGACACACATGGCTGATGGAGAACTGCTGTTCCCAGGAACCTGGGCATTCCAGGGCATCCCTTCCCCAGCCTCTCCCATGCTCCCCATCCAGAGGGTTCATGGCCATCCATGGAAGAACATTTTACATCCGAGTAACACAGAACACAGACTACACGGAGAATCACAGGTTCCACCCGCGGGCCACCTGAGCTGATTTATTCCTTTTATATTATTTATATTTATTATTAACAGCATCTCTGCCAGTTTACCCTGATTTACTGGAAAGTGATGTTATTTTAGCCTGGCAGCAGTAGGCTCATGCTGGAGTAAAGGTGCCAAGTGTAAATCCAAGCATGTCCAAAAGCTACCACGAGCACAGTCCTAATCCTCCAGCTCAGCCTGACGTAAGCCTGGTTTCTCCTGGATCAGAGCAGCTCCCTGACAGACAAGAGCCCTGGAACAGAGCACTTTGGAGGGATCCTTCCCTGTTCTTGTCTCCCAAGGCCAGGAATGAGATCTGGCTGTTTGTTTTCAGGGATACAGCCCTGGAAGGAGCATCCAGGTAGGACTCGGTATCCATCAGACTCTGGGAGATTTCATGCTCCCACCAGTGAGGCTGAGCCCTCCTTTTCCACGAGGATTGAGGCTGAATGCCTCACAGGGACCCTTTGGGAACCTTGCAGAGCCCCTCTCCATCCCACTGGGGACAACACACACGGACAACATCCCCGCCTGTCTGTCCTGGGAAAACAGAGCCTTCCAGCCATGGACACATAAAATTCCCCCATTCCTGCTGGTTGGAAGCTTCTTGTCCTGCTCAGAGATGCTGGAAAGGGAGCTCAACTCCAGCCACACTGGCCAGGGAACAAGGACTGAGCACCACATGGCCGCTGTTGTGTCCCTGAGCGAAGTGCAGCCACCTCAGCTCCCAGGAAATGAGCCCTGGATGCTGTTGGGAAGCTGAGCTCTTGGAAAGGAGAGGCAAAGGCCGGGGCTGCCACGGTTTGATAACCTCTGAGGCACAGCAGCCCATCCCTGCTGATGGCTCACCACATCCATGACTAATGGGAGATTTATGGAGTGTCCTCCCGGCCGGGGAAGCGGAGCGCTGGCGTTCCAGCCACTTAACGGAGGGACTTCAAATCACGATGGATGAGAGCCCGTGGGAAGGAGACGGGAAGAGAGATTCTTTAATGGTGAGAGCACAAAGGATCAAATCCCAGGGAAGAGCCAGCAACTGAGACTAACACCTGACCTGTCTCAACAGCAAAGCTGCCATTGATTTAACTGGGAACAGGGATGAATCCTCTATCTCCTGCCAGCAAGAGGAATTTTCCATGTGAGGGATCCACACCTGACCGGTCCTTCGAACTCAGCCACCTGCTATTTTTATGAGGAAGAAGCTGCGGCGTGGAGTCCACGAGAAGCTCAAACGGGAGACTTTGTAAGCTCCTCTGGCATTAGGTTTAAATCCCACGCTAATGCAGGTCCCTTGCACGGGCAGAGGCACTGCCAGGAGGGTTTATGGAGACATTCTGGAACATCAGGAGGCAGATAAAGGGGGAATGACTGCGGTAGATCACACAGGAGCTGGAAATGGCACGTCAAATTACTTCAAAAGGAGCTTTCTAAGGAAACAGGTCTTTGAAAACAACAAATAGTCTGGGGCTGCTGAGGGATCCTGCCTGTCTGTTGCTTTTACACTCGGTGGCTTTTTCTGGTTTAGACGTGTTCTAAAGCTGAATGCCAAGCTCAGAATCCCTGTCTCCCGCAGAATCCCTGCACATTCGCCTCACTGTGGAGCCATGGAGCAGGCAGGGTGGGAAAACTGGTCTGTCTGGAGAGCAAAAATGGCTAAAAAAAGTGACCCAGCAAAACCTCAGCCTGGTCACTGCCCTGCCCAGCTGGCCATGGAGCTGTGCTGGGACAGCAGGATGGCACAAGGACAGGGAGGAGCCAGCCAAGAGGGACAGGAGGGACCTGCCTATTCTGCTCCCAAAACACACAGAGTGGTGTGGCTCATCGACAGAAACCATCATTCCCGTTCCTGGCTGTTCCCACCTGTCCAAAGGAACGGCAGGAGCTCCCAAGCTCAGGTGAGTGTTTTAAAATGTGCTGGAAAACACAAAAGAAGAGCCTGAAGTGGCTTCACCCAACCACTCCCTAGAGAGGAACATGGTACAGGCAAAGAAGGGCCCCACCCTCCTGTTCCCATTGCAGATCTAATTTGGAAAACTCTTCCTGGAACTGGGTTTAATGAACTCGAGCTGAAGCCACGAATAGTTGGAGGCTGACGTAAACTATTTTTGGAAAATCGACTTTCTACCAAAGAAGGGATGTTGAGATTTGGCCCAGAGATAAGAATAGCTGTGCATGACCATTTACATGGGCATTTGCATCGGAATTTGCAACCATTGCCAGGGAAAAGGAAAATGCCAAGTCCTCTGTGGGTTGGGTCCTCTGTTTTAATGTCACTGGGGTCGTGTTCTTCCAGGTGAGAACCTGTTCCCAGGCCTTCTGAGGTGGAATGTGGTGGAAAATGTTCCTGCCATGGACTGGAGGTGTTCCATGACACAGTCTGGCCTCCCTTGTTGGGGAGATGGGAACCCCTCCCTTCCCTGGGACAGCAGAAGTCGCCTTCCCTCAATGAGCTCATTTATAGTTCCCGGCTAAAAACTTCTCTATTCCCATCTGTTTGGAGCCAATTCCCATAAGGAAAGTCTCAAAGCTTGCCACGGAGCTGACTGAGCCTAAGAGTGGTCCCAAGGAGTGGGGTGATTTTGGGGTCAGCAGCTCCCAGCGCTTTCCCCAGCCCTGGGGGCTCGGCAGGATTGCCCGGAAAATCCGCACAGTGAGGGCAGGGTCACCTCCCTGAGCTGTGCACTCACCAAGCACAGGGACAGCAGCGTCCTGGGGAGGGCTTCCAGATGGATGGAGGAATAAAGATTAGGAAAAAATGATAAAGTTGTCTCCATCCAGTAAATTCAGAGCAGGAGGAATGTGAAGGACACAACCCAAGCGAGAGGACATTCACAGATTTCCATCAGCGGCTTTGCCACAAACAGTAAGAGGGAATGGAGGAGATCCCAGCCCAGCCTAGGATGGCAAGGAGCAGTGGAAAACTCCCAAAATCCAGTCCTGACCGCAACAGGCACACACAGGGCCACGGGAACCCAGATATTCTGCAAGAGAAGGTACCTTCCCACTGAAATACGGAGATTTTGTCTCCTGGGCGTTGACGCCGAGTGACTGCACTGCCCGGACCTTTCACAACCACACCACGTGGGCTCAGGGACAGGAACTGGGGGGAAAAACCAACCAGAAACCAACAGAGAAATTTGGGTTCTTCAAACAACTCCTCTAAAGATATCCAGGATCCAACAAGTATCTTTGGAGAAGTCGAGGACAACCTTATGTTCATGCTACCCTGTAATCCTGTGAGGCAAGAGAGGCAGATGAATTATTACAGCTATTCTGGATGACTTCGGAAGCGAGGAGCGGCCTTCTTAGAAGGTCCTGAGAGGATTAGAGGCACCCTCTGGAGCTGGGAGCGATGTGCTCGTTCCTGGGGCAGGGGAACAGCCGTCCCCTGTTTACCCCGGGCTCCTGGGGACAATTAAGGAAGGTGATCTGGCTGGCATGGCAGGACAGCTGCTCTGCCCCGAGCAGCTCTGGCGTAAGAGTTTACCCAGAAAATAAGGAAACTGAGGAAACAGGGCTGGAATTACAGCTGGGGCAGAAATGTTGAAACCGGGATGGGGCAATCCAGGGCTATTTGCAATCTGCTGGATGTTTTGTTTTCTCTCCTGATTAAAATCTTTTCCCATTGGTGATTAAGCAAATCAGGAGCCGGCTTTGGGGGTGAACCAACATTAAGTGTGGAAAGGAGAGAAGCTCCCGATTTCTTCTGGAGAAATGCAGGTGCTGAAGATTACCAGGGGACCTGGAGAGAATTTCCAGAGGCAGACGAGGAGCAGAACATGGTCATAAAGAATGCGGACACCCGAAATCTGGGCTGGAGTGGGAACTGCTGCTCAGGACAAAAGGAATTCTAGCCCTGGAGTGTTAAAAAGGGCTGAAGATCAGTTAGAAAAACCCCAAACCCACAGTGTCTCAGCTAGAGAGGAGTCCAAGCAGCAGCCAGGGCCAAGCTCAGCGGGACAGATGCGTGACCTGCTGGATCCCAGTCTGCAAGGACCAGAAGTGGCATGGATCTAGCTGGAATCCCACATCCCAGACAAAGGCATTCCTCAGCCTCTGCAACAAAGCAGAAGTGCTGCAGGGTACATTTGCAAAAAAAAAAAAAAAACCCACAAAAAAAAAAACCCAAAACCCCAACTCCACAGACTGCAAATGTGCCTGGAACTCTTTCTGCAAGACAAAAGGGACATTTAAAGATAATGTAGGAAAAAGAGAATAGGTTTTAAGATCTAGAGGAGCCTCTGTGCCAGGGAAGGAGACAGAATGTAATTTTTTTGTCCCATCTGTTGGCTGCGAGGAATTGAACAACAATCGCAGTGAGAACCTTAAAAAGCAGCTCATGACTGGCACTAAAGCAGAGGCAGGAGGCAGTGACTGCCCAGGGCTGCAAATCCATCCTCGTGGTGAGCAGGAAAAAGGGATGGTTGGCTTGGGAATCCACTGAGCCATCCAACCTCCTCAAGGTGCTCAAAGCTGGGGGAGCTCAGCATTGAGAAAACTCCAGGGAGAGCTCAGAGCCCCTTCCAGTGCCCAAAGGGGCTCCAGGAGAGCTGGAGAGGGACTGGGGACAAGGGCTGGAGGGACAGGACACAGGGAATGGCTTCCCACTGCCAGAGGGCAGGGCTGGATGGGATCTGGGGAAGGAATTGTTCCCTGGGAGGGTGGGCAGGCCCTGGCACAGGGTGCCCAGAGCAGCTGTGGCTGCCCCTGGATCCCTGGCAGTGCCCAAGGCCAGGCTGGAGCAACCTGGGATAGGGAAAGGTGTCCCTGTCCATAGCAGAGGTGGGACTGGCTGGGTTTTAAGGTGCTTTCCAAGCCAAGCCATTCCCTGATCCCACGGCACTGCAGGGTGCCCGCACGGCCAGGTGCAGCCGAGTTTCCATGCCACGGTCACGCTGTGAACACAAACACTCCCAGCCACATCCTCCCTGCACCTGGAGCTGCTGTGGATGTCACTAAGTGCTGCTGGGGGGCTCTGGGCCATCACCTGGACACATCCACCCCACCAAATGCTTGTGGGCAAACTGGAGACCACTCAGAGAGGAAAATGAGCTGGAGGAACGGAAGGCTTGAACTATAATCAGAAATGGAGGGAAGAGGAGGAGGGAAACTTCTCCCCAGACTGCCTCTGCAAGGGTTGCCAAAAAGCACCACACACATCCAAGATGTGCCAGATGTTGCTGCTGCCCAGGAAGGAGGCTGCAGGTCTGTGGTGGTGGCAGGAGCAGATGGCAATGGCTGGGAGGAGCGCGAGGAAGGGTGGGAGGAGAGGAAGAGAGACCCAGCTGCCAAAATCTCTTGCCTTGGCTCTGCTCACAGGGAGGGACTTGACTCAGTTTTCTTTCAAAGAGACCTTTAAATGTTGAGTTGCCTGAATGGGATCTCCGAGTATGCACCAGGAGAGGGAATTCTGGTGTAGTGGGACTCCGTGGGAAGGGAAGGGAGGAGCTGAAGCAGGATTTAAGTGCAGACTGGTGAAACTGGGAGCAGAGAGGACCTGCCACTGGGAGGGCTCACCTGGGGTCTCACACTCCGTGCTAACAAAGTGGGAAATTCCCAAAGGAAAGCTCCCAGCAGAAATCACAGGCTGGGATTTCACGGCCGTGCTGCACACGGGTAAGACAAGCTGCTCCTTTCGGCTTTGCAAAGCTCACCTCTAAATCTTCCCTGAAACCAAGGAAAACCTGGACTGGCGGGGTTTTATTGAGCCCAGCAGCCAAACGCGGGAAGCGGCATCTCCATCCATCCTCTCCAGCTGTGCTGAGGTGTTGGGAAGGGCTGGGATGGCACCGGGAAAGGCTGGGCTTGGCAAAGCCCCAGCAATGAACCAGGCAGGAGGGCTTGAAAGCAGCTCTGCCACAAAGTCCCAAAGCCGAGCTCTGCTCCCGCCTCAGACGTCAGCAGCAGCCTGGGCTCTGGCATCTGGGAGCAGCCGGATTCCTGCCTCGTGCCTCTGGAACACCAGGATCCCAAAGACGGCAGAGGGAGGAGCTGCCAGCTCATCCAGGGTCACCCAGAGCGAGCAGCCACCTCCGAAAAATGCAAATTGCAATTTCCCATTTAGTTCCCCACCTATGGCGGAGTTTCTTCGCTGGAACTGTGAGGATAAACTCATGAACATCTGGGAAGTGTGGATCCTACAGAACGGAAAGCATCAGGGAAGGCTCATGAGGTGGTTGTTAATTCCATACTCTGAGCAGGGTTGTAACTGCATGCATTAAAAATGGCATGGGGTCCCCACTTTAAATAACAGCCACAAAACAGATTTTGGGGGCGGAAAAACATAAATCAGAAATGCTTCATCCAATAAATCACAATCTCAGATACGTTTGCACCGCACTGGGACAAAGGGAAAACCGGCTCCGTGTAACAAATCCTAAATTGCTCATATTTGGTCCTGAAATCCTGCTAAATTCCCTCCACGGCCGATGGAGAGCAGCTGGCACTGTCCCCACCCAAGCCCTGCGTGTGTTACAGCAGGGCAGAGCCTCCATGGAGTGCCAGTTCTCCCAGGCTCCTTCCAACCCAAGCAAGTCTGGGATCTGGGGGGTACAGATGTCTTTGGGAAAAGCACCAGGTGGCCAAGCAGGACTGAGCTCCTCTCCCATCTCAGCGTGCCCCACCAAGGTGGGGGACAGCCCAGGGAAATGCTGGGGATGAAACAGTGGGCAGCGAGGGGAAATAGCAGGGCTGACAAACGCCTGGGATGACTGAGGAGCTGCCACGGCAGCGCCAAGCTCCTGGAAGAGTCTTCACCAGAACCGGTGTAATTCCTCCTGCAAAGGGCCTGGCTCAGCCCCTGCAATACAGCATTTTACTGCAGTCTGCACAGCAGAAAGGGTCCAAAAAAGGAGGACACTGAGATGTGTGTTAATCAAGTGAAGAACCATCTACAAAGAAAAGGCATGGATCTGTCTTCCAGTTGAAAAGCTATAAATAGCCTTGCATACTTGCTTATCAGATTGGTTCGGCTGCAGGGATAATCTCCTGGAGAAAGCAATGGAAGCCCTGTTATGTTGGATATTTATAACCAGATGAAAGCTGAGAAAATGCACAGTCGTGTCAGCCTTGCACTCGTTCCGTGGGATGGGGGTGCGGGATCCAGCGCGGCTCCGCGCTTTAACAGAAGGTCAAGAACGGCTTAGTCTGGCCAGCTTCCCAAAAGCCCAAGATCTGATTGCTTTGAGGGGCTGGTGCTGCTGATGAAGCCAAGGCAAGGACATGGTGGGATAGTCCTCAAAAGGTCATGGTGGCCCCACATCATTCCTTCTCTGTAGGAAGCAAGACATGACCCTTCTCTGGACAAACGAGGTCTGGTTGGAAGCAGAGAGGGCAGGGGACAGAGCAAACACAACACTCCCAGCGCTTCCTAATTCCCAAATCACCTGTCCAGTGCCAGGGTCCAACCATAGTCTGCTTAGAGGATCACCATCCTGACCCCAGCTCCTCAGGTCCCCTGAACTGCCGTGCCAGGTTATCTGCAGAGCACCAGGACCAGCTCGGGGTAATGCTGGTGGATTCCCCAGAGCCTTGGCCTGCCATGGCCTCTTCACCCAGAGCTGGAGCCTGATTCCCAAGCCCTGCCATGGGAAGGGAGCCAATTCTGGGTGATGGAGAGCAGAACAGGGTTGTGGTTGTTCCCTGGGAGCCTCTGCGGTGCCTGTACCACACTGGATCTGGTGGTGGATGGGTGTGGGGTGATTCCCGACCTCCAGGGAGGTGGACACACACATGTGCCAAGAAAGGAGCTGGGTTTTAGGGCACGTTTGTGACGCTGTGGGCAGGGAGCCATTCCCAGGGGCTCCAGGCAGTGTCCCCTGGCCTTCCTCAGCTCTGCTCATTCCCACTGGGCACACAGTGAACCTCCCAGGGAACATCCCAGGACAGCCCTCTCTGCCTTCCACCTTCCAGATGCTCCTCTCCCTCTCTCCTCTCTCTACTTTTAGCCCTGCTCCTCCCTCATCATCTCTGAGTTTCCTGTCACATTCCAGGGCTCAGCCTTCCCTCTCCCATCGTCACCACTACCTCACCATATCCATCGGCTCATCCATGTGGCATCTCCTTGCTTACCACCCTTCCAGCCTCTCCTCCAGATACTCAAGGGCACTTGGGAAGCCCAGCACTGTCACCCTGTGCCAGGGCTCCAGGAATTGCTCCAAAATGCTCTTCCCAGGTGACTGACCAGCACTTTTGGGAAGAAAGTGACCTGCACAACATTCCTAGACAGGGCGGTGCCTCATTGCAGGAGCAACAGATGGATTCGGGAACCCCACCATGCCTTGCTCCAATGGTTGTAACACAGAGAACTCCAGTGTACTCCAGTAATGACCTGGGAATCGGGAGGAGACCACTTGGAAAAGTCCATTCCCATATCAGAGGGACCCAGTGGGTTTGCAGCTCTCCAAAAACCAGTTGAACACACGCTCAGCCACCTTCCCACCACACACACACCTGTCCCAAAGTCAAGGACGCTCCCAGAAACAGGAAGAGACTTCAGGAGAACCCTCTGCCACCTCCTCATCTTTCCTCCCAGAGGTTTATTTGACCCTGCCACCTCCACAGCCACCTCCCCCTGGGGACACGAGCACAGAAGGCAGCAGGTACAGGAGAGAAGATGTTATGTGCACAGCCAGAGCCAAATCCAAGGAAGCGACGGGAGCTGGCCGGAGCAGACAGCTGGGGGGGTGGGCTGCAGCCAGGCGGGGCGGCACAGGGGCAGCACGAGCAGCACGACCGTGGTGAAGCTGCGCCGGGGCAGGGGGGAAGCGGTTCTCCCACGGTGACAGTGCAGACACCTCCAGGGGTTCTCAGGGAAAGCTGGACCCCACCGGGAGGTGGCTTGAGCAGGGCACACCGTGCTGGGGTATGTCACCATCGCCACCACCACGCTCGCTGAACCTTCGCTGCACGGATCTCCTCAGCCCAGCCTGTGCCACTAAAGCTGCTCTGCCTTCTGCCCCCTGGAAACTCCCACGGCTGTGACCCCGAACACACATGGGGAGCTCGAGCACACCCCAAACCCCCTGAGGTGGGGACAGGCACCCACGGGACCCCTGACTGCAGACAGGAGCTGCCCATGTGCTGCCATCTCGGACCACCCTGTTGGGGGCCCCTCTCTGTGTCGTTCCAAACCCACCTGTCCCCTGCCACACCCACCTGCCTCCTGCCACACCCACCTGCCTCCTGCCACACCCACCTGTCTCCTGCCACACCCACCTGTCCCTTGCCACACCCACCTGTCTCCCTGACTCCTCCCACAGCTTGCCCAAACCTCCCCTCCCACACACACCTCTCCCCTCCCCACGACGTCCTTGCTGCTCTCTTGCTTTGAGCCTCACCTCGTCTCCATCCCCCCATCCCCACCAGCCGAGCGTGGCCAGCCTGTCCCAGCTGAGCTCCACGTCACCCACACCGGGGACATGGATCATGGAGGACCAGGAGCGTTGGGTGCTGGTCCTGGGGGAGGGGACAGGCGCGGGGGGGCGGGCACGTACCGTTCTCAGGGTGCTCCATCTCCCCGATGCTGCCATCGGGCGTGGTGCGCTCGTAGTGGTCCTCGGGCAGGGCCAGGGGCCCGATGCGGGGCCCCGATGAAGATTTGCTGCTGGGGGTCTCGGATTCCTCCAGCCCGCTGTCGTAGTAGCTGTGCTGGGAGGGATCCTGCAGGTCCTGAGCCTGGCTGGCTGCAGAGAACGTCACTCGGCGATGAGGTAACTGCGGGCAAGAGACAGAAGCTGTTGCATCACCCACCCAGCAGGTGAAGGCAAAGGGTGGGGTCATCCAACCTGACCCCATCCTCAGCACCCCGAGCCATCCCCAGAGCCATCCTGACACACTCAGCACCAGGCTCCATCCCAGCCAAGTGCCCCCCATCACATGCAGGAAGCACACTTTGCACGGTCCCTGTGCTCCCCCAACCCATCACTCCCTCCGCGGCTCTGTCCCAGCCTCTTCTGTCACCCAGATGTCCCCTCCCAAGCAGGGCGGCTCTGGAAAGGTCCCCCACCACCACAGCCTCCTGAATCGTTGTCCCCACTTTGTGGGTCCCCAACCCAACCCCAGAGCCCTGTGTGGCCAAAGCCACCCCAAAGTCTCTCTGATGGCATCACTGCCCAGCATGGAGCCACAGCAACATCCTCCCTGCCCTGCCACCCCCTGGCCTGACCCCAGCTCCCATCCTCAGCATTCTCCACCCAGGGTCACCACCAGCACTGCTTCCGTGTGCTCATTCAGCATTTCACAGACCCCACTTCACACTTTCCCTCCCCAGCTCTGCCTCACACTCAGGAGGAGCTCCCTGCCAAGAGCCACTAAGCCACATCATTATCCTGCTCCAAATCCTTCCACCAAATCCTCCTTTGGCGCGATTACCGAGGAGTGGAGAGGGTAGCACGAGTTCAAGGGGCGAGAGCGGGGAACGAAACACAAATGCGGAGAGCAAGGAAAAGCCAGCACGGCATTTCTCCACCATAAACGCGGGAAGAAGCACAAGACAGGAATTATTTGACGGGGATCTGAAGGTGACGAGGAGAGAGAGGAGCCAACACATCCTTTAGGTTGAATACCTTTTTCTGTGCTGGTGTCTTTACTACAAATCAGTGGCAATCAGGCGTCCCACACACAGCGAGCACCGGCCAGGAAGGGGAAGGAATTGAGACGAACAGAGGGAAGGAACACAGAGGGAGCATTTAGATGAGCTGCTTTAAGGTTGGTTGGACCTGATTAAATTCACCACAGATGCTTAGAGACCTGATTTAAGTAACTTCAGAGCTGTTAGGGCTGGGTTGTTTTTTATTTTTTTTCCCTTTCCCAAGACTTTTTTTGGTTTTTTCCTGGAGAATTTGTAGAGAATCAGGGAGCTTCCAGAGCACTGGAAGCGAGCTAAAATAGCACCTGTCTTTAATGATGAGAAAAAAGAAGAGCTGGAGAATTATAAAACAGTTAGCTTAATTTCAGTTCCTGGAAAAATACTGAAGCAGATAAAAGAACTCTTTGTAAGTACCTACAAGATAACAAGGAAATGAGTAACAGCCACTGTAGGTTTGTCACAAACAAACATGTCAAGCCATTGAACTCCTTCCTTTGAAAAGACAGCAGGCCTCGTGGAGGGAGGAGGAGCACTCAGTGTTCTAGCTCGACTTGAGGAAGTTTTTTTTTTGACACTGTTTTAGCTGATTTTTCTCATAAGTAATGCAAGCAAACAGCGGAGGTGCAGCGTGGCACATCCCTGCCTGGGTGATGTATTGCGTGGTGGGTGCAAATTGTTGGGAAAGTGTTCTTCTTTTGGAATTCTTTTGGAATTACTGCAGAGAGCCCTTTAAGCTGGGATCACAGATCAAATAAAATCTCCGGGTTGTGTCCCGAGTCCATTGCTGGGCACCGTTTTCATTCACTGCTGGCGTGACAGATGTGGGATGGGTCTGTCCCATCTGCACCCTCGTGAGGAGCAATCGCAGCTGGCTGAGGATCGCTGCACATCACGGGCTGGGGACCCACCCACGGTGCCAACCTCCCACCCAAAAATGCATCAATGTCAGGGTGTGTGAACAGGCTGGGGTGTGCCGGCTCTGCTGGGTGCCAGGAGGCTGAGCTGGGCACCGCTTTGGAAGAGACGTGCCCCACTTCAGCAGAGAACAGACAAGCAGTTGTTAGAAACCATGACCAAAAAAAAAAAAATTAAAAAGGAGAGAAATTGGTTCAGGGAAGAGAAGGTTGAGGGTGGCAAAGGCTAGAAAGGAAAAGCCTCTCCTTGGGACCACTGGCAGAAAAGAAGGAGTGACCTCCACCTGCAGCAGGTTAATCACTGCGGTAAAAAAGCCCCAGTGGTAGGTTTGGCCAAGGTTTGGCTAAGTGCAGTCACAGAGTCATGGAATGGGTTGGCTTGGAAGGGCCTTAAAGCTCATCTCATTCCACCCCTGCCATAGGCAGGGACCTCCCACTATCCCAGGAGGCTCCAAGCCGTTTCCAGCCCGGCCTGGGACAGAATGGGGCACCTGTGCCCGTGGGTGCCAGAGCAGAGGGGGCAATCCCTGTCACGAAGGCACAGGCGAGCCCCTCTCGGGAGGGCTCTGGAGGAGCTGAGGAAAAGGCAGCACTGCCCAGGCGCTCATGACCCTCTGGAGTGCCCTCTTAGCCCATGGGAAGCATGTAAAGCCTGGCACTGCCCTCCCCCAGCCTCCCCCTGCACCCTGCCTGCCCACCAATTCCTGCCTGGCCGCAGCTCATCCTGAGCTCCGGGCTCCTGCTTTCCTTCCGTGCTCGTACCAGCCCAGCCAGACGAGCCGGGCTCCTCGGGGTGCTGCAACAACACAAACAAACAACCTCCCAGAGCCCGCCTGTGACAGCCACGACACCTCCCCCGGGGGCTCCATCAAACAGCAGCACTTTTACCTGAAAAACACCTCCTTTAAATGTCACCTCGTGCCAGGCAGCCCTCGAAAGGGCTCCTCTCACTGCAGGGCTCCCAAGCCCTGTCCCCTGCAGCCCCACAGCGCAGCGTGGCAGTGGCACCGGGAGTGCCCCCCTCCCGCTGTGCCCAGCCCCACCAGTGGGTGCTCTGGGAAGCTCTCCATCCACACAGCCCCACTCTGGGGCTGTGGAATCAATTCTGCCTCGCAGAAACTGAGTTTGGTGTGACCTTTCCGTGGGAGGTTAAAGAGCCTTTGAGCCAACAGCGGCCTCTGCACAGGGAGCTGCTTGTGCAGTGCAATCGAGGCCCACCTGAGCTTCTGTTTGAGGAGTCAAACACAGCAGGGCCAAGTCACAACCTGCAAACAGCAAATCTGGTTTGGAGCCCTCATCTTTCCTCGCCCTGGTTTCTCCCCGCTCCTTGTCAGAGGTGACCCTTGCAGGTGCCATCTCACCAGAGCTTCCTTCAGTGCCTTCCTGTCCCTCCAACCTCGCAGGTTTTTCCACCTGAGGTCAGTGCCAGCCTCTTAACCCTGATCTACTCACACAGCGTGACCCCTGAATCCATTTCCAAGTCAGCGCTTCCCAGGATATCGGCCAGCACGCCCCGTTCCTCCGCGTGCGGCTCTGCGCTGGGCTGCGTTAAAATGCACTTTGTTTAAACGGGCCCAGTTTACCAAGCAGTCTGGATTGCTCTGCATGACTGCTCCATCCTCAGCACCATCTCCCACTCCGCCAATCTCCGTGGCAGCCGCAGGTTTATCAGCAGTGATTTTAGATTTCCTTCCAGACCGTTGATTGTGGTGCTGAATGGAAGCGGGCACGGCGCCGGCGCCACCGAGGAGCAGCTCCAGGAGAACCTCACTCCACGAGGAATCCCAGCCAAGCTTTCCTTCTCTAAGCTCTGGATAAACCAGATTTGCCTCACAATGCCGTGCTGAGAATCCCAGAATCCCAGCTTGGAAAAGCCCTCCAAGGTCATCGAGTCCAAGCCGTGCCTGATCCCCAGCACAGAGCACTGAGTGCCACGTCCAGGTGCTCCTTGGACACCTCCAGGGATGGTGACTCCAAACCTCCCTGGGCAGCTCCTCACAATGCCTGACCACCCTTTCCACGGAGAAATTCCTGCTGATGTCCAGCCTGAGAGTTGTGTCCATAAAAAATATTTAATAATAATAATAATAATGGCGATAAACTCCCCATTATCAACAGTCACATCCATCAGTCTCCAGCTGTCCCGTACCCAACGCAAACCAGCTCTGTCTCTCCAGCCCCACAGGAATGCCTGGAGCAGACCGTGTTCCTCGCGGAGGCCAGGACCATGCCTAAGGAAAGGTTTAAAAGCCGGACCTGTCACGTAATGCCAGTGCCCAGTGTCCCCTGCCATCAGCCACAGAGGCTGACGTCAGTGCTATTTCCATCAGCCATTCCCTGCTTTAGCCATTAATCCAGTTGTTCCCCGGGGCTGCCGAGGACAGCGAGCTTTGCACAGCCCCAGCCAGCTCTTCCAGCTGCTCTTGGCATCACTGCCCTCCCAGTCCCGCCCATCCCAGGCTCCCCAGCTCCATGGACACCTCCGGAGCAGAGAGATCCCACTTTTTGGTGCAAATTATTCCATTCAATCATGTCAAATATCTGTATTTTGAATGCCTTTGCTGGCTCCCAGTGCAGGGGCAGGTCCCACATCCTACGTTGTTATGTCTCAGCCCAGATTACTCCAACTGTTTATTGAATACTTTTGCATTTTTCTCCCTAATTAACAACTTTGCAATCTCCACCTGGGATTGACAGTTCCTGGATTCCACCTCTTCCCAGTGCATTTTTTAAAGTACTTATTGTGTTGACTTTGTAATAATTGATTTTCCCCCAATGTCTTTGGCTTTGCTTGTTAATTTTCTACACTCCAGAACAACTCATTTCTCCTAATTGCTGTAACTCCCTCCTTTTACCCCCACTATTTATTGGTTTCCTATTTCCAACTGCTGCCACTGTGCTGGAATGGGATTTGGGGCAGAGCTGTCTATTTTCTCCTCTGAGAAATTGTGGCTTTGGATAAAAAAACCTCATTTTCAGGACTCCCCAGTGCTCACTGTGATATTCCTGATGGGGAGACCTGTGCCAGCTCCACGCCTGAGGGACAAACAGAGACCCTGTCCCCCTCTTCCAGCGGGGATGCTCTGATGCTCATCCCCAGGAAAATCCTGCAGGTTCCGTGCTGCCACAGCTCAGGGATTTTTCTCGAGGAGGAATCGTTGGCAGTTCTCCCTCTGATGACCCCCATCCTCTG
The DNA here is from genome assembly GCA_013399225.1 of Rhipidura dahli. NCBI lineage: Eukaryota > Metazoa > Chordata > Aves > Passeriformes > Rhipiduridae > Rhipidura > Rhipidura dahli. Next base: position 124,007 of record VXAC01006328.1, read on the forward strand.
TGAAGTGCTCTCCTGCCTTTTTGAGCCCATGCCTGCTCCGGCCTCTGCGGATTCCAGTGGCAATGAACTCCCGGCCCATGTGCTCACTGGAAAAGCTCTTCCCTTTGCTCCTGCCTCTGCCGCCTGCTCATTTTGCCTTGAACTTCTCCTACCTGCAGGGTTGTGAGGGAACAGCAGTAATTGCTCCTCGCTCTGCCCCTTTCCGATTCCACAAATCCAGACTGCATCCTGCTCTGCCAGGTCCTCTTGCAGACACCGGGCAGGTCTGGCCAGCTCTGCTGCCCTTCCCTGTGCCCCTTCCAGCTCTGCTGCCCTTCCCTGTGCTCCTCCCAGCCCTGTCCCAGCCTTCCAGCCGCAGGCAAGCCAGGCCCAAACCCACAGCTCCAGTTTTGGGGCTCGTCTGGCAGTAGCAGGACCTCGTTTTGGTGACAATTTTTTGTGGGCTGTCCCCGAACTGCCTGGTCCTGGCAGTACATCCCAAACTCCCCAACACCAATCCCTGCCTGTGCTGATTCCCTCTGCCATGAGGGCATGTTAGGAAAAATTGTATTGGGAGAAATTTCCTCACGGGAAGGGTGGCATTGGAAGGAGGGCGGTGGAATCACCATCCCTGGAGGTGCTCAAGGAGGCGGCACGCAGTGCTCTAGGCTGGGTGACAGCAAATCTTGATGACCTTGAAGGTCTTTTCCACCCTTAATGGTGCCCACTCATGGGTGCTGGATGGGGCTCATGGGACCCTGCACTCCTCAGCCCCTCTGCTCCCTCCTGCCTCTTCCTTCCCTCATTCAAACACCTCCAGATCCATCAGGACCTGCACCAGGTGGATTTTCCTTGCTAAACCCAGGGGAAACAAATCCAGCCCAAACAAGAGCAGTGCCAGGAGGGAAGAGGCGTTTGGGATGCCACTGTGTCCCCATAAACCCGCGGCACCACCCCCTGTGCTGAGGGTAGGGACCGAGCAGCAGGAGAAATTCCATTGTTCACAGAGGAAACCATAAAATCCGCCCCAGGCACCCTTTTCCTGCTGGCAGGGATGGAGGGAGCCACCCCGCTCCCCCTCCCTGAGCGCACCGGGGGAAATCCAGCCCTTGTTAACCAGCTCACTGCTGATCCCAACGCGGGATCCGCGGCTCCCGGGCTCCTCTGGCAGCTTCCAAAGGCTCCTGCGCCTCCCCACACGCCAGAAGCCTCCTTCTCAGGCAGCTGCTAAAGGAGCTGCTTCCCCAACAGCCGCCACAATGCAGCAACTCACAGGGCTGGGAGTGAAAGGCAATGTCAGAGCCAGCGCCCGGAATATCAAAATAAGTGACAAGGGAGCCATTGTGGCGCGGGAGTTACTCAACTTCACACGGATTCACCAACCCCTCTCCTTCACAAACCAACCTGGAGCCCTGCAACGCCCCTGGATACAGAGGGAAAGAAAGATAAGCCCAGGGACTGTGCTCTGAACGACCCGGAGCCAGCTTTCGGTGGGTGGAGGCTTGGGAATGATTTGCTTTGCCTGGAGAGGAGCAGGGCTCCGGTGCAGCGCAGCCTTCGGAGCAGGAGGCTGAGGGGAATATTACGTCCATGGAAACCAGGGCAAGCCTCGAGGAAAGCTGGAGCTGAATTGCCAAAACCACCCAGGGCAACGCTCAAGCTCCAGGAAACAGGACACGGGCTCAGCTCGTCCCTGAGCCGACCATTTTACAGCTCGTCTGAGCCACCAGCGCTTCTGCCGCTGTGCTGGGACAGCTCTTACCATCCTTTTCCATGGCCCTCCAGCAGCACACTAGCAGCCACTGCACGGATTTTTGGAGGAGAGGCACCCCCAGGCGCCCTCCCTGCTCATTCTGCAGGTGATGGGAAGAGCTGAGGGTGTTTCCTGGCACAGCAGCACCCTGAGGGACAGGGACAAGGCAGGCACTGCCCTGGCTTGGTGTCACCTCCTGGCACCTACAGTTCCTCCCTGCTCCTCCCCTTGATGGCCTGGGGGTCCTGTCTTCCCGGGGGCCCCTCCCTGCCCTGCCACAGCATCTCCAGGTGTCCAGGTGGCTCAGCAGACCCTGCTGCATTCCCAGGATTGCTCCCTGTTTGCACAACATGAAGGAATTGAGGGAAGAGCTGGTGCCGAGCACGGGATCAGGTCCCAGGGGCTCTGCCTGCTTTGGACAAGGGAGGGAGATGGATGGACCCGCCTCGAAGCAAAGGTGTGGCCTGTGCACACCCGTGAGACCCACCCTTTGTTCAAAACACTCGTTCAGGCCCTCCCAGAATTTCGTCCCTGAAGGTGGGTGTCTCCCAAAGAACCCTGCCAGTTCCGGGCAGGAGCACCAGCATAGTTAGAAGCCCAACTCTGGGGGGTCTGACATTACTGGGGTCACCTCCACCACAGCCACGGGGGTCCCACAGGCCACACTGGGGTGACAGCTCTGCTCCGTGCTGCTCACTTCCCAACAATCCCCCAGCTCTTTCACTGCTGACAAACCAGAGAAGGAATCCATGACCAGAGGAAAGCCATGCAGGGATCCATGGAATCCCAGACCCAGGTGCTATCCCAAAAAAGCACCTGCTCCCCCTCCTGAGTGGCTGCTCAGCTGACAATTAGCGAGTGCTGACCTTGCAGTCGGCAGAGCCAGTCTCCAAGTCCTGCCGAAATAATGATAGCAGAGCAGCCAGCCTCAAATGGACATCGGCTCCCGAGGCACTATTTAATGAATAAATCCAGGGAAAATGCGGGCTGACTCCACATAGGTGCCCCGAAGCCTCCTGAAATTTGCATGACGCTCAAAGAAGCCGCCAAAGCCCGGTGCCAACCTGCCTGGTCAGATCGAATTTATCCAACTCAGAGCAAGATCTAACGCAATTAGAAACCCATTTAGGCAGCCTGGGGACAGAGCCTGCCTAACCCTCAGCCTGTCCCAGCTCCCAGCCCATCCAGGAGGTGCCATTTGGCTTTTCTTTGGGTGAAATGAAGATGGGCAAGGAAAATGTGGAAATAAATCACCCGAAGGGCGAATGGCAAAATCGAAAGGGGGTCATCATCTTTATGGAATGATGTCTAAATTGGCCTGGCCATGCAGTCCTGGAATGTCTGTCACCATGCCGCTGATAATGGAGCTATTCTGGAGATGGTCGGTGGGGAGTGGAAATTGCCCTGGCCGCAGCAGGAGGTCTCATAATCACGTTAAAACCATCTGAAGATCCCAGGGAGAAAAAGCTTCCGGGACTGGGAGCGACACTTGAATAAAACCCTCGAGGAATCCAACAGCTGCGGAGTGGGAAAATAATGCTGGGAAAATAATGAGCTAATCTGGCTCCCAGTTGCACCCAGTGGAGCTGACAGGGAGTGTTGAAGGCACTGGGGAGAGCAGGGGGTCCAAAGCTGTGGGCTCAGGACTCTATTTAAAAAAAAAAAAAAAAAATTGGAGATAACCAGGAATGCTTCCATGGAAGGCCTTCCACGGAAAACCTGTCAATTTGCTGAAATCAGATCATTATTCAAGCGAGCTCCTTGTTTCAGGGTTGGGGCAGGGGGGGAGATCTTTGCTGACACGAGAAAATGAAAAAATGATGCTCTTGCAAAAGGCACCTTTCACTTCAGGACTCCAGCCAAGGATTAATTATGGAGCTCAACCCAAAAAGGTCAGTCAGAATCATGCCTTTAGAAATTACTATGAAAAAAATATATGTTTGTATATAATATATATTCTGATTGACTTGGGAAATAGGGGGGAAAAACTGTCAATTCTTCCTGATTTGCTTTCAAATTGAAAGTTTTCCTCTGACGGCAAACCTGTTTTGCAACCAGCTCCATTTCCACAGGCAAAGGGCAGCAGCTTTTCCTGTTTGCCCGAGGAATGGTGCCCGCTCCCGAGGTCTGGGCACCCACACGCTGCACAAATGGGCAGAGCCCTCACTTTAGTGGTCTACACCTCCCGATGAATGGAGATACCAGGTGAGACAAACCTCCCTTTGGAGACATCAAACAGGTAGGACAAGTCATAGGAAGGCTTCTTAGGGCCACTTATCTTGCCTGCACTGCTCCAATTCCCATTCCTACCGGCACAGGACCCCTAGGATGGGTGAGCTCCTCAAACCCCAGGATTGCTGTCACATCCTTGGCCAAACCAGATCGTGGCTCCTGACAGATTTCCTGCACGTTAGCAAAGGTTTCTGAGCTCTCTGGGCAAGAGACACCCTGATGGCCCCTAATAAACCACGATCCACTTGAAATCCTTGTGAAAATAAAACCACCCAAGCTCCTCCAGGCGTTTGAAGAGCCTGGAATTGCAACACCCCAAAAGGTCTTGCCCAGCCTGAATGAAAACGAAGGGCTCTTCAAACGCCTGAAGCGCGGGTTTTGCTTTCCACGGGGCTCGAGTGCTTCTGAGGCACAAGCGGGAGGATGAATGGCTGAGTGCGAGAGGAACATCCCACATGGCTCCAGCAGGACACTTCCAGCAGGATCTCAGTCCAAGAGGTGCCCCCCCCCCACCTCCAGCAGGGCCAGATCTCTGGCAGAGCCTCCCCGGCAGCTGCTGCTGAGCACCGGGGAGTTGGGAGGATGTGAAAACCAGGCCATGAGGGAGCAAAATAGCTGCAGGCTCTCAGGTTGCTCAGGCCTTTCAAGATGTCTCCGAGGAGCTGAATCAGGGCACACTGCTCCGACAGCTCCGGAGCAGGATCAGTTCCCAGGGACAGAGGCGGGGAATCGCTGCCCTCCCCAAAGGATGGCCCCAGACTCTGATGGAACGTGGCAGGATCCCGGTGCCGTGTGCAGATAGGAGATCAGAGCGGGTGTTTTGCAAGCCGGGAGGAGCTCAGCAGGATGTTTACATCCCGGGAAAGGGGCATCTTCAGGGATCTCTGGGCAGCACCTACAGGGCCTGGCTGTGAGTGCCAGAAGGGTGGAAATGATGAGGTGGTGGAGCTTTCTCCTGCTCTGCTGGCGGGTCACGGCCCACGCTCCAACCACAAACCCTCCCACGCTTCCCTGCCAGCAGCTCAAGGGCTGAGGCAGTAAACAGCTTCCACCACACCGGGCATTGATGCAAAACAGCCAGGAATGTTTTCTGAGGGATCTGGGGGAGTTGTTTTCTTTCTGGTCCTCTGCCTGACCTCCTCTTCCTCTCGAGAGGGTTGGGTTGGGAATGGCACTGGCAAAAGAAGCCTTTACTACAGGTGGGATGTGGAAAGCAGGTCCTCAAGGGTGCAGAGACCTCCAGAACAGTTCAGACAGTCACAGAATACAACCATGGAATGGTTCGAGTTGGAAGGAACCTTAAAACTCATCCCATCCCACCTCTGCCCTGGCAGGGACACCTCCCACTGTCCCAGGCTGCTCCAAGCCCCAATGTCCAGCCTGGCCTTGGACACTGCCAGGGATCCAGGGGCAGCCCCAGCTGCTCTGGGCACCCTGTGCCAGGGCCTCCCCATCCTCACAGGGAGGAATTCCTTCCCACTATCCCATCTAAATCTCTCCTCTTTTAGTTTAAAAGAGTTCCCCTCATCCTATCACTCTCTGCCTGTGCAAAATCTCTCTCCACCTTTTTTGTAGCTCTCCTTGAAATACGGAAGAGGGTGAAGACAACAGACAAAAGGTCAATGAAGGGCCTGTTGGGGGGAAGCTGAGTGAGTCTGAGCTGCAGATCTGACTCCAGAGGTGAAGCCAAGGCTGAGCTTCATCCAGCTTGCACTGGTGGACGCTGCAGCCGCAGTCGGAGGTGACGAGGAAAGGGGCACCAAGATGCCAGGGTGAGATGCTCCTCACCGCTGTTCAATCCTCAGCCAGGCTGTGCTTTCTGGGGCACTGAAGGATCAGGGCACTGCAGGAGGAACCTCTTTTGGAACAATCTCCACTGACCATCTTGGTTTCTCCTGGGAGCAGGGCTGGGTTGTGCAATGGGTGGCGTGGCTGGCCCGGGAGCACAGCTGTGCCCTGGGGATGGGCCGTGCCCGAGGTTCCGGGCAGGTGCTCTCCCAGGACAGGGGTGTGTGGGGATGAGGGTGGAGGGGCACGAAGGTGATTTGGGCCTGGCACAGTGCTCAGCATTCCAAAGGATGTGCCACCCAGCAGGAGATTTCCACCACCAGGGCTGAGTGTCCAACACCCCACAAACCACAAAGGGGCTTTTTGGGACCTGCCCTGGCACAGCCCCACACGGGGGGATTCACTCTGGGGGTCCAGCTGACCACCAGCTCAGGGACACCAGAGCAGAGCAGCCACCCCTTTGCTGTTGTGCCAGGTCTCTCAGGGCTGCCCTGCCCACCCCTGACACAATTCCATCCACTCCATGCCCTTTGCTCCAGGCATTCCCCAGCCCTTGTTCCCTCCACAACACCCTCCCTGGCCTGTCCTACATCCCACACCCTCTCATTACCCCAGCCTCCTTCCATTCCATCCCAGAACATCCCAGCTCTGTCCTCACCCAGGAACACCCCACCCTCCGCCCCCTCC
>VXAC01006328.1:131847-144968 GCA_013399225.1 Rhipidura dahli
CGTGCTTCACCCCATCCCCAGTGCCTGGATGCTCTCTGGGCTGAGTGCCCGGGGACACACAGGGGCCACCAAGTGCCTGGGGACACACGGGGACCATGGAGACACACAGGGACCACGGGGACACACAGGGACCACGGGGACACCCTCTGCCACAGCCCTGGGTTCTGCCCCGGGATTTGGGTGTCGGGTGAAGCAACCTGCAGGGCTGGGCCCCGCTCCAGGGAACAGCACTGCAGCTGAGAGCCTGGCCGAGCGGGCAGAGCAGTGCTGGGAATATCAATCAGGGAGGCTTGGAGCAGGCGGCTGCACACACAGCCAGGGCTTTCATCCCCCAGGATCCACAGCTCGGCTGGCAGAGCCAGCCAGGGGCTCAGCCCCACGCTGGGAGGGCTCAGCATCCCTCTGTACTGGGGCCAGCACAGTCAGGAGAGAGTGGGGAAAGCCAGGGCAAAGGGAGACATCAGGAGAGAGGGTGGAGAGGGGCAGACAGAGTTGTGAAAGAAGAGGGAAGATTCCTGGGGAAAAAGGAGGAGTTCCCCAGATCCAAGCTAGGAAAGGCCAACGCTGGCTCCAAGGGCAGCAGGCAGGGGAGAGGCTGAGGCTGTGAGAAAGGAGAGGAAGAAGAGGACAGTGGGGAATGAGAAGCAGGGAGGAATGGCAGGAGGGGAACTGGGCAGTGCTGTCACCCAGCCCCATGTGGGAAGCCCCAGGCAGGGAGCACAGGCTGGGAGAGCCTTCACAGGAGAAAGGACGAGGTCCCCAGTGGGGACCAGGGACTGCCAGGCAGGAGAGACCCAATGAGCTCCTTGATGGGTTAGGAACAGTAAGTGCCACTGCCTCTGTGCAGCCACTGCCTACAGAGCTGTCATCTGGCCAAGGCTGCCCACCCTGCTGTCACTGTGTGCACCCCACTGCCACCCTCCCCACAGCACAGCCTGTGCCCAACCCCTGTGCCACCTCCCACCATGGTCCAGGTTGCACAGCCCCCACCGTCACTCCCTGGGGACACGGGTTGAACCCTGCCCTGTGCCTCCCTCTCCCAGGGGAGACTCCGGCTGCACCCCTGCATCCCCTACATGGCCTGTATGTGTGTCCCTGCCACCCCTTGTCACAGAGACCACGCTCCCCTCCCTGCCACCTCCGTGGGGTGCTGGCAGTGAGCATCCCGCTGTCACCTGCCACGCACGGGGCACAGGCTGGGTACATCCCACTGCCACCTCCCCATGCAGCACACCCACACTGGCTTTGGCTGTACCACGGGGCTGCTCATCTCCTGTGGCTGAAGCTCCTCATTCTGAGGTCCCAAATACCCCACGGCGCTCTCAATCCCTGCCATCAACCAAAGTTTCCAGCGCAGATGTGCCAGGAGCCACTGCACCTTGCTGCCTTTCTCGTGGTGCCCTCAGCATCCTCACCAATGCCCCAGCACAGAGCACAGTCCACTCCCCACTTTGTCCTGTGCTTCCCCAGCTCCCCCAGGCACCCCAGCGATGCTCACAAGCTGCTGTGCTTTGAGGCAGCCACCCTTCCCATCAGATCCAGAGATCTGCAGCCCCTCAACGGCATCTCCCTCATTCGATCTCGGCCTGGCAGAGCCAAAGCTGACCCAAGCCCATCTGATCCCAGGAGCAGGAACTGATTCACAGTGTGGAGGAGCTGCTCCCAGCACAGCATCTCTCTGAAACTGGGAAAAAGCAGGGCAGGTCCCCCATGAACCCTCAGCTCCATCTGCAGCTCCTTGCTGGATCCATTTATCAGCTCATTCCACGTGAACGACCTTGAGAAAACCCACTGACCCAGGACAGTGGGAGACTTTCCCAGACATCTGCCAGCACCTAAACCTGCCATTTATGGAGACTCCGAGCTAAATTCTGAAACAAAACGATTTCATTTCTGTCCATTATAGCTACAATATTGCTCTCCTCCCCTCCCGCAGAGAGTAATTAACGCTGCACCGTGCTCCGAGCCCGCGGGCAGGTGCAGGAACCTCTGCTGAGCTCGCTCAGGTTCACACCACTCCAGCCGCCTTCCCAGGTGGTGGGGGGCTGTAAGGACCCGGGGCAGCCTTGGGAAAGGATGTAGAATATCCCCTCCCGGTAAAAAAGGATGGAGCCTGGGAGCCAGGCAGAAGAAAGAGCTGCTCCCCACGCCGCTCCCCACCCCAGGTTCATCAAAGAGCTGCCGAGGACAAGGAAGGAAGGGAAACTTCTCTCAGAAAGTTCCCAAAGGGAAGCAGATAGCAGGGCTGAGCCAAGCCCCCAGACTGCCTTGCCCAGCCCTGCGGGGAGCAGTTATTGAGGTGGTTGCTGGTGTCTCCTTTCCTCCTCTGCAGCCATCGCATCGCCCTGCGGGTCCCAGCCCTGCCTGCCCAGGAGGCCCAGACACTTCCTGGATGGTTCAAGATAAAACCTTATGCTGTTAGCAAAACAAACGAGGAGGCAGTGAGAGCCAAGGCTGGCACAGAGCTTAAACCACCAAAGCCAGAACCACTGGTTTCCCCGGCTGATCTAATCTCTCCCAGCGCCAGAGCTCCTCTGCCCCGGCAGCCTGGTGTGGCCACTGGAGGCCCTGGGGAAGAGGTGAACTGGTGTGACAGGAGCAGGGATGGGTGCCCCAGTTTGGAAGAAAAACCAGGAGAAACAGGAATGGGTGGCCAGGGAGGGGGTCCCTGAGGTGGGATGGTTGGATGGTGGGAGGGGGGTGTCTGACTATTCCTGCGTACCAGGATCCCTCTTTTCTCCAAACAGCTGGAGACAACACCCTGAGCAAGCCACATGGCGTTGGCATCACCCCCATCCATCCTGCCAGGAGCTCCCATACAGGTCAGAGCCATCTGCATGGGGAGCAGGACCACCTGGCTCCAGCAAGCCTTCCTGGGAGGATCTCTCCTTCCCATCACCTCCTGGGGTGGGGGAGCACCAGGATCTGGGCGCTGCTGACACGCCAAGGCTCCATCTGCATCCGCGTGCGCCCTCATTGCAGCACTGCGGCGGGCGGGAGCCGGCGGCTGCCAGCCCGCGCCGGCGGGATTTGGGTCAGGCTAGCCAGGCACAGGGATCTGCTCCGCCACGCTCTGGCTGTGGGAAGTGGGTGTGGCTCAAGAGGTTGTGGGGATCAACCAGGAGAAGCTTTGAGGGAGGATGCTGAGGTGGAAGGAGGCTGGGTGGGCTGGGCCGTGGCTCGGACTGCATCCACATCCTCACATCTACGTGTGTGTGTGTGCGTGTGTGTGTGAGTGCGTGTGCAGGTTTTGGGAACCCTGTCCTGGAGGAACATCCTTAGGGGGCCAGGCAGTGACGGCACATGGGAGATGTCAACCTGGGGATGAAGGGTCAGCACCATGAGGCCTCTGGACTGACCACGCTAGGGTGTGGTGGAGGGTTTGTAGAGATGGCCAGACCATGTGAGCATCACTTCTGGCCTCCGCAGGGCCTGAGTGGCTCCAGTGGCCAAGGACATGGAAAATATGCCTGGGAAATTGCTGGGACCTAGACCCTCTTCAGGGGCAGCAGGGAAAATAAGGCACAACTGGTCAAAAATAGAAAACTTTATTGAAGTCAAATCCAACAGGGCAGCTGAGCTCAGCCGCACGGCAGGAGCCCAGCCTGCCGCTCACTTTGGGGTACAAAGAAGTGGGCAGGGGTCTCATGGGGCACAGGGAGTACAGCATGGGGGGGGGAGTGGGTGGTCCTCACCCACGGGGCCCCAGGAAGAAGGCAAAGCCACAGGCACTCTCTCCCCCTCTCCCTCCCTGGCTGGTTAAGGACAGAGGTGCCAAAGCAGAAATGTGGTGCAAGCTCCTAAGTGGCCAGACAGCCCAAGAAAGAGGGTCCTGCAAGCTCCACGCTCAGCCCAGGACCTCGTGGCTCAGCTCCAAGCTACAGTGCACACCAGCGAGCAGCCAAGACCTGCCTCCTCCCTGCCCCGCACGCAGAGAACCCCCCGGCGACACCAAGAGCAGTGACCCGACCGCAGCAGAGACCCCAGTGCCCCTCTCCCCTGGCCCCCAGCACATCCCCAGCCCCGCCACATGGACGGGCCATTCCCATGCCCCAGGATCTGTGGACCCTCTCCCACAGAGCCACAGCTCCTGGCCCAGCTCTGGCACTAAGGGAAGCCCGGATTTCACCGCGCTGGCTGTGGCAGAGGGCCCGAGCCTGGGGGAAGCCGGAGCCTGAGCCTGGGAAAAAGGCAAAGCTTTGCTCCTCCACCCAGCCCCACCTGCCTGGGCAGCCGCAGCGGGCGCAGAGCTCCCTTTGAGGAGCCTTGGCGCAGGGCTGGTGGCAGGTTCAGCCACACCAGCAGAGCCGGGCTGGCAACAGCAAGGCCAGAGCCTTTCCAACTGCTCCCTGGAGCAGAGCAGGGCTGGAACCCGGCTGTGGCAGGAGCAGGACCAGTCCCTCCTCCCCATGAGCCAGCCCAAGCAGAGGGAGGTATGGGAGGGTGGGCATCACCCTCCTCGGTGCTCTTAGAGCCGTCCCCAAAGGGGACACAGGCGGGTAGCACTCCCTGCCCAGAGCCCCACATGCAGAGCCACACACATGCAGCACCCTTTGCGTCACCGTCACCCAGGCAGCGCCACCAGGACCCAGCCCCGGGTGCTCTGACAAGGGCTCAGACAGTTGTTGGCCTCCCCCACACCGTCCCCATCCCCTCCCTGCACCACGGCCAGGCTCTGTGGCTCGGCTCCGGGGTAGTCCAACTCCAGCCCCCGGGGCCACACATGCAGGGCTAGGGGCCAGTCCACGCTCACTCCCACACCTCTGTCCAGATGGCTCCCCGGTGCAGCGGGGGCGCCGCTGCCGGCCTCAGGATGAGCTCTCCTACCTGCTTGTTGGTGTATTTCTGGGGATTGGTGCGGTAGCTGTAGTCCGAGTACTGCTCGGAGCCCGTTGAGTTGTTGTCCCCGGTGCCAACAAAGGTGTTGGTGGCCGGCAGGTCCTGCACCACTTGGTGCTTCTTGGAGGCAGAGGGTGACTGAGGCTGCAGCTGGATGGAGGGCAGCGGCGAGTTGGAGCGGTAGTGGCGGCCCAGGTCCGGGCTGCCCGGAGGGTAGTTCAGGGGCAGGTGGATCCTGGGGCTGTCGCTGACAGAGTCATTCATGAGGTTGAACTTGAGCGATTTCTGCAGCCCCGTCTCCTCCTCATCCTCCGTGGGCTTGGGCGGCTTAGGGGACTTGCTCTTCTTCACCTTGTTCTTGCTCTTCCCGCTCTTGCTGGCCTGCTTGGGCGCATAAAGGTCCTTGGTCTCCTTCTTGCCCGCCTGGTAGCCGCTCTTGGCCTCGCGCTGCCGGCAGTAGCGCACCAGGACCACCAGCACGATGACCAGGGTGACAGCTACGATGCCGGCGATGACCCCGAAGAGGATGTTGCTCCGCTGCTTGCTGCGCTCATACTCAGGGTCACCGGCAATGTCGATGTCCAGCGGAGTGTCCAGGCTGTGCCCCACCAGCGTGTCCAACAACGTGCGGTTGGCCAACGTCTCATTGACGTAGAAGTGCACCAGGGCTGTGCCGTGCCGCGAGGGCTTGCCCTTATCGTTGACACGCACGACCAGGCGGTGCAGGCCATGGTGCTTGCGCAGGATCTCCTTCTCCAGGGTGATGTCTCCGCTCTGCGGGGAGATCTGGAAGAGCTCGAAGGGGTTGCCTCCCGTGATGCTGTAGATCAGCTCGGCGTTGATGCCCGAGTCGATGTCCTCCGCCTTGACCTTACTCACCTGCTGGCCGGGGCTGGTGTGGGGCAGGATGTGCTTGTAGGTGGCATTGGAGGGGGAAGTGATGAAGGGGGCATTGTCATTCTCATCCAAGACGTTGATGGTCACACCCACGTAGGCAGACCTGGGGGGATCCCCACCATCCACTGCCTTGAGTCGGAAGGTGTAAGTGCTCTGCTGCTCCCGGTCGAAAGAGATGCTGGAGAGGATGGTGCCAGTGCCATTTTGGATGACAAAATCCCCGTTGTCTTGCTCCACCGATAGCTGGATCCGGGCATTTTCTCCTTTGTCAGCATCGATGACTGTCACCATGCCCACGGGGCTGAGGGGTGGCATGTTCTCCATCACTGAGAAGTTGTAGCCGCTCAGCATGAACTTGGGGTCATTGTCATTCCTGTCCATGACGTTGATGGCCACAGACGCTGTGCCCTGCTTGCTGGGGCTGCCCTTATCTTCCGCCACCACCAAGAACTCGTAGCGTTCCCGTTGCTCTCGGTCCAGCACCGCCTTCACCCGGATCTCCCCGGAGTCAGGGTCAATGGTGAAGGAGCCCTTGGAGGCGGGGTCTGTCACCAGGGAATAAACCAGCTTGGCGTTGGAGCCGCTGTCGGCGTCAGTGGCACTCACCTCCATCACCAGGTCATCGGGCTCGTTGTTCTCAGGGAAGGCCACCTCGGTGAAACTCTGGCTGAAGACAGGAGCGTTGTCATTGACGTCCATCACCTGCACCTTCAAAGAGTTGGTGCTGGAGAGGGGCGGGTTTCCCGAGTCCACAGCCACAATCTCGATTGTGTACTCCTTCACCGACTCGTAGTCCAGCGGTGTGGTGGTCTGCAGGAAATATTTCTTCTTGCTGTCACTCCCTGTCTCACTGGCCTGGCGCAGCTGGAACGGGACATCACCGGCCACCACACAGGTCACCACGGCGTTTTCGCCCTCATCTCGGTCAGACACCTGCACCAGAGCCACTGCTGTCTCTACTGGCACGTCCTCCGAGATGTTGGCCATGCCATCCTGGTGGGTGACCAACCCTATGCCCCGGATCTCTATGGAGGGCGCGTTGTCATTCATGTCCTTGATGGTGACCACCACCTGCGTGCGGGCGCTCTTGGGGTTGGCGCCCTTGTCCTTGGCCATGACAGAGAACTTGAGGGTGCCGATGTCCTCGCGGTCGATGGGGCCCTGCACAGTGATGAGCCCCGTGGCGCGGTCCAGGCGCAGCAGCTGCCGCACCATGTCCGAAGCCTGGTGGAAGGAGTAGTCAATCTCAGCGTTGGCGCCCTGGTCCGAGTCGTTGGCTTTCACCTGGGGGACAGAGGGACAATCAGTGAGCAGGGCAAGGGCACGGCGGAGTGAGCCCCTCTGCAAACCACCGCAGCCTTCCCTGGGGACAGCTGGCAGGGGGGAAACCAGGATTTCCTCTTCTGGGGCCAAGGACTGTGGGGCAAAGAGCCCAGGACCGGCAGAGCAGCTGGGAGCCGCCCTCGGGCACGGAGGCTTTGCCTCGCTCTACCGGAGAAACCGGCTGGGCCGGTTGGCTGAGCTCCCCTCCCGGCCGGCTCCGGCACGCAGGGAATCCTCCGGAACCATGGAACTGTGCCGCTGAGACCCAGCCAGCAGCAGGGAGGGACAGCTCCAGCTGTGCCCCCGAGGAGGGGCTGGAGCAGCTGCCTGGCTCAGGTGAGGGCGATGAGGGAGGCAGCGATATGCGGAGCTGCAGCACCTCCATCGCGGCATCCGGGGGTGCAGCCAAGCAGGGACTGGAGCTGCCTGAGCCCTGCACAGCCCCATCCATCCCTGCCCGCCCGCCAGGAGCCCTGCATCCCCATAAACCTGCCTCTATGCCTATTATTTGCTTTCTAAAGAAGATGAGGTTTGTCTAACATTTGCCTCCCTAATCGGCTCTCTGAGCAGCCTCTTCTCTGCACCATTTGCTGCTCCGCCGTTATCTTGCTCAGCAGATTTGGATGGAGAACGAAAGTTGTTAAATGTAAATTCCACCTTTTACCTCCACTCACAAAACAGGCGGAAGTCATTTTCCCCCTGAAAGATAAAAGCTGAGCAATGGCAGCAGCGGCGTCTCAGCCCATTCTCCTCCCGGCCATGCAGCTCCCTTATCTGCTTCCAACTCCCATTCTCTTAACAGTGAAAAATGAATTCTTAAAAAATTCACATCAGAATTAGCAGGCAGATGAGAGCTGGCCGCGCTCCGCTTATTAAGATGGCAGCTGCAGATAAACAGATGTCGACTACTATCATCTCAATGCCCCCTCCAAGCCAAATCCACCAAGATCCAGCCCCCTGGGCTCTCCGGGCCAGTTTGCAGTGCTGCCCAAGACGCAGCAGAGCTCCCGCTCCCTGCAGACAGCAGGGCAGCCCTGGAGCCGCGGCCAGCCCCCACACGGGCAGCAGGGATGCTCCCTGTCCCCACCTCCTGAGTTTCCATGGAGCGGCCAAGGGAATGCAACTTATGAAAGGGTCTATGTCTTGTCTGTGGGCAGCACTGAGACTGTGCTGGCCACAAGCCAGACTCCCGGTGGCCCTCAGGTCCCAGCCCTCCCAGTAAGCCAGAACCCTGCTCTCTGCAGCCCTGCTGCTGCCCCTCAGCTGTGTCCTGCAGCCCCACTCTGGCTGCACCTTCCTGCGCATCCTCCCCAACCTCGCTTGAGCAGATGTGACATCCCAGGGACCTGCCTGCCCGCTGGCCCTGGGAGATGCTGTGGGCTCCTCCATCCAAACCTCCCTCCTCCCTGGAGGAACCACGGCCATGTCGATCCTCCTGGGTTCTCCCTGCAGCCAGGCAGGAGGGGAACCGGGGAGAAGTATCCCCCGCACTTACCTGGAGGACAGAGTGTCCCACGGGGCTGTTTTCGGAGAGCTCTGCCTCGTACAGGGCCTTCTCGAACTTGGGCGCGTTGTCATTCATGTCCAGGATGGTGATGCGGAGCAGGGCACTGCTCGCCCGCGGTGGGTTCCCCCCGTCCTGCACCTTGATGGTCAGATCGTAGGAGTCCCACTGCTCCCGGTC
The DNA here is from genome assembly GCA_013399225.1 of Rhipidura dahli. Classification (NCBI taxonomy): domain Eukaryota; kingdom Metazoa; phylum Chordata; class Aves; order Passeriformes; family Rhipiduridae; genus Rhipidura; species Rhipidura dahli. The sequence goes on from VXAC01006328.1 coordinate 140,591, forward strand.
CAGGTTCCCCATGACGATCAGCTGTGGCTGCTTCTCGTCCTGGTCCTCGGCCACCTGCAGCCCAAAGAGCTCCTGCGCCTCCGGACCGGCCATGAGCTCATAGGAGGCAACGCCGTTGGGGCCCGAGTCCCGGTCCATGGCCAGGGGGATGGGGAAGAGCGTCCCGATGTTGGTGTTTTCAGGGATGGAGAGGGTGAGGACGGGCGAGGCGAAGTTGGGGGTGTTGTCATTGATATCAAGCACCTCGATCTGCCCCTCGAGCAGGCGCGGGCTGCTGTTGGCGTTCAGGTTAGTGATGGACACCTCAAACTCCAGGAAGCAGGGCTCTCCAGGCAGGAGGTGCTGGCACTCCCGCAGGTTCTCCCGGTCGATGGAGGTCTCTGTGGTGTAGATGTCCCCAGTCTTGCCGTCCACACGGAGGTACGGGGCCCCCACTTCCAGTTTGTAGAGGTGCCCCATGTCTGGTAAGCCGTAGTCGGAGGCCAGGCTCCCTATGAGGCTGTTGGGGGGTTGTTCCTCCTGCACTTTGTAGACCGCACGTGTCCCTGAGGCCAGGGCAGGGAGCTGGCAGAGGAGCCACAGGCCCAGGCAGGATGCCAGCGGGTTCATCCTGCGCTGCAGGGGAGCTGGAGGAGACACAGACACCGGAGGTTAAGGAGCAGCCCGATTCCCTGGCTTATCCCACTGTGCTGTGTGGGGCTGCACATTGTCCTGGCATGGCTCCCGAAGGGAAGGGGCTGATGGGGCTGGCCCAGCCGAGGGCTCCTGGCAGCCTCTGGTGCCCCGAAAGATCCGTCCCAGCTTGCAAAGTTCCTGCAACGCCCTGCTGGAGTGAGTAACCCCGTCATTGAAACCTCAGCCCTGTCACTTGCAGGAAGCCACTCCTGCCACTGTCCACCCTCTTCGTCACCACACCAACTGTAATTAGACCCAACGAGGCACACTAACAGGGTGGACTGCAGGCAGCCTGCTGCCAACAACCCGATGGGAGCCGGCCAGGCTCCGAGACAGCTTCTCACCACCCAAACACAGGAGCATTGTGTGCCACCAGTGCAGGGGCACTGCCTGCCACTCACGGCAGGGACACACAGGCACTGCAGGCGGCTGCCAGCACTGCAGAAACGGGAGCACCAAATGGGGAGCTCTGTCTGCTCCGCAGGGATGTGGGGCTGACACCCATCCAGCACCGCGGGGATGTGGGGCTGACACCAATCCGGCACCATGGGGACATGGGACACTGAAGGGATACAGGGCTGACACCCACCCAGGGACACAGGGCATTGCAGGGATGCAGGGCTGCCATGCACCCAGCACTGCGGGGACACGGGGCACTGCCAGCACACAGCTCCCTCCCATCCATCACTGCCTGCACTGCAGGACCAGCAGCAGCCATCGCTTCAGGGACACAGGACACTGCAGGAACGCGGGACTGCTGCCCATCCAGCAATGCAGGAACATGGGGCACTCCAGGGATGTCACCCATCCAGCACTGCAGGGCTGCAGGGCACTGCCCTCACTGCAGGAACTGCACCCCTCCACCACTGCAGGGCCATGGGGAGCTGCGGGGATGCAAGGCTGCCGCCCCTCAGCTGCTGTGGCAGGGACAGAGCAGCAGTGCCCTCGCTGCACTGCCAGCACAGTGGCACTGCCAGCTTCACACTGCAAGGTACAGAGGCACCACCCACCTGGCACTGCAGGGATGCAGGGGCCCTGTGCCTCATCCCTCCTGCACTGCCTGTGGAGCACTGCCACCCCCCGTGCCCCTGACACTCCGAGGGACACGGGGTCCCTGCCCAGGCTGCGCTGCAGTGCAGGAACCCCCCGGGCAGCCCCCGGCAGTGCCCAGCCCCAGCGCACTGCAACGGCAGCACAGCATCCCCCTCGCTGCACAGTCACTAGGCAACCCCACACCCTGCGCCAGCAGCTCCTGTTCCCTTCCTCACTGCAGACACACTGTTCCTTCCCATTCCCTCCCACTCCAGTCTGGGACATGGCACGCACTGGGTGCCCACCCCGTGCCAGTGCCCACCCCACTGCTGCAGTGGCGGTGCTGGGAGTGCTGCCCCCCTGCATTGCAGAGACACCCCTGCACTGCTGCATGCCTGCACCGCTGCCCCTGCCACTGGCACCTCTTCCCCGTGCCCACACACTGCCCAGGCCATGCCAGGCACACTGCCAGCCCCACAGACTGTCCCCTCCTGTGCCAAGCCACATGGCCTGCCACCAAGCCCCTGATCACTCTGTGCTTGGCCACCAGCTTTCCCATCCCCTGGTTTCCGTTCTGGGAACACATTTTCCTCCTCCAGGGTCCAGGAGCACCCACACAGCTTCTGCTGAGCCATGAGCGTAAAGGGGTTCAACACAGCTCACTGGCACCCAAAAACCCAGGGACTGGTTGCCCTTAAAATTAACAGCCACAAGCATCTGCCAAGGCCCCACAGCATAACCCTCCTCTTGCCGCTCCCATCACTCCCTCTGTCTGAACTCTGCACCCAAGGATAAGCAAACACTCCATGGGTGAGCGCTCCATCACCATCCCCCTCCGTGGTGCCACAGCAGGCACCCAGCTCCTGATTAGCCTGGCATTGTATGGATCATCAGCAAGTGGAGCACCCTGCACTGTCCTCCTCGGTACTTCCCACAAGCCAACAGCTCCTGGTCCTTCCACCTCTCTGCTTGCCCATGGACGTGGGGACATGGAAGAGATGAGCTCTGCCTCCGCAGTGAAAATACATTTCCGTGTCTGGAGAGGAAACTGTGGCCCTGAAGCCAAGCTCGCCTCTGCTCCCTTGTCCTGCCACTTCCTATGTGCGGAGCAGAGCCGTTCCCAGCCGTCTGAGGCCGTGCAGAACTGCCCACAGCAGCGCTGGGATGCGCGACTCCAGGAGGAAGGGGTGAGGAGAGCAAGACCTCTTCCATCCCTGGGCCAGGCTGAGGATGGAGGAGGTCAGGAGCCGAGCAGAAACACAACAGATCTCTGCATCGGCACAGGGAGTGTATGCATACACGTGTGTGTGTCCATGCTGGGTGTGCACTGGGAGTGCTCCGGGGGTGTGCACCTGCCCGGAGCATGGCCATGTGTCCGTAGCAAAGGGCACATGCACCACACCTGTGCCCTGGCAGCAGGGTGTGCAGGTGTGCCACACGCCTGCACACAGGGCAAGGAGCACATCCTTGCCCCAGGTGTGGGCTCGAGCTGCTGCACGTGTGCGTGCCCTGCACAGCGCGTGTGCCCGCGTGTGCGCATGCCCCCGGCACTGCCGCCTGTGCACGTGGGAGATGTCACCTGTGCGGGGGCACTGCCACCTGGGTCACACTCGTGTCTGCCACAACCCTGGGGAGCGCTCACACCAGACCCCCCACATCCAGCTGCCTCCATGGGGTGAACCTGCCCCTGAGCTCCATCACCCCTGAGCTGGGAATGGCTGCGAGTGAGGACAGGAAGACGGGCAGCTCCAGCAGGTGGGACAGGGCTCCTGGAGGATGCCCAGGCTGGGAGAGGTGCCGTACCCACCGCTGGGCTGTTTGCACTGGGCTGGGCCCTGGTGCTGGTGACGTCGTCCTGTCCTGACTAAGCCCTGGTGTGAGGTGAAAGATCGCAGGGAAAGGGGAAAGTCTCAAGGCAGTGCTGATGCCTCACACGGCTCAGGGAGGGCCCAGCAGCTGGAAATGCCACAAGCCCTGTGCCAGCCTGGAGGAGGAAGGGTGTCACCCAAAGGTGCCCAGCACCCAGAACTCCTGCTCCAAAAACGGGGCAGGAATCTAAAACCAAGCCCTGTTTCTGCAGGTGAAGGAAGGAACCCTCCAGAGCAGGGCGGCTGGAGGAGGAGAGGAGCCAGGAGCCTGAGGGGCAGTGCTGGAAGGCACGAGGGGCCCTGGGCTCAGCAGGATAAGGAAACAGCAGGGTCAGGAATCCTGCTCGGCACCCAGGGGTGCGAATGACACAGCGCAGACGTGAGAGCTCGGAGCTGGGTGTGAGGAGGAGGAGGAGGAGGAGGAGGTAGGGGAGGAGGTGGGGGAGGAAGAAGCCTCCACAAGCACGTCTGTGCAGGAGACACAGGCTTCCCAGGGGCCAGTCCAAGGCACCAGGCTTTTTTTCCCATGGGATCTAAGGACCATCCCACACTTTCTTCTCTGGTGCCAGCCACCTTTTTCCAACCTGCTGGCAGAGCACAGAGCACTTAAAAATAAAAACCCCTCCCAAAACAACTATTCCTCCGCACACACAATTCTCCCTACGGGGAGAGTGTGAGAGAGACTGAACCACATGAGAGAGGCGTTAGTCACGCTGCTTAATGCATGACTGGGAAGCTCTCGGAGGACAGTGGCATGCAAAATCTGACAGAATTCAGCCATCCCCACCAAAAAAAAAAAAAAA
>VXAC01006328.1:146891-170092 GCA_013399225.1 Rhipidura dahli
CACCGCCCGCCCTGCGCTGCGCTGCGCGGGGCTGGCCGCGCTCGGCTTCGCTCCGCACAACAAGTGGCAGCGCCGGGCGGGACCGGGAACAAGCGGGAGCCGCCCCGCTGGCCGCGGAGCCCCGCGCAGCCCGGCGCGGAAGGGAGCGGAGGGATGCGGGATGCTCGGGAGCGGGATGCNGGCGGCTCAGGCTGGCAGCAGCCCCGGTGGGCAGCTCGGTCCGTGCCCGCCTCCGTCCCTCGGTGTGTGTGAGGATGTGCAGGGGAAGCGCAGCGCAGGCACGGCCCCTTCCCCCCCCCGCGCCCGCCGCTGCCTCCGCCTCTCGCCTCCACCACCACCATGGGAGGTGGAGCTCCGGCTCCTTATCAGATCCCGATCCCGGCCGGGCTGCCGGGACGACCGGGTACGGCTGCCGGGCAGAGGCACCCGGCTCCGGGCTGCCGGCACCGCGCCCAGCGCCGTGCCCGTGGAGAGCGGGGGTCCCCGCGGTCCCCCGGACCCCCTTACCCCGGAGATCCCTCCGCTCCGCGCCCTCGCACGTGTGGCTCGGATCTCCCATTTCACTCCCCTCTCGGTGCTCTCAATAATTCATTCACTCATTTATTCTTCCAGCCGGCGCTTCACAGCCCCACAACCCCGCCGCACAGGGCCGGGGACCCGGGGCAGCGCACCCGGAAGGATCTCTCCTTAGGACCGAGCTCAGCGGGGGCAGCGCCCACCCCTCTCCGGCCCCCCAGCCCATCAGGGCTGCAGACAGGCTACGAAACTCCCCCGCTGGCTGCGCTGGTGGGGCTGGAGCAGCCGCCGTGCCCTGCCGTCACACCTCGGTGAATCACGGCTTTATTGATTGCGGGGTGTCGGGGCGCAGCAGCAGCAGCAGCAGCACGGAGCACCTGCGGCTCCCAAAAGCACCCGCGAGCTCCCAGCGCCCTTGCGATGCCTTCACGGGCTGTTCTCCCTCAGCTGGCTCCTCACCCCGGCACCTCGGCTGACCAGGCAAAGTCCCCGGGGGTCTGGGGACAGCGTGTTCCAGAGCTGCCCCTTCCCTCGCTGCCTCCACCGCCTCCGTGCTCCTGCAAGGAGCGGCCGCGCTTCCTGCCAGCGGCTGGAGCTGCAGCCCGGCCCTGCCAAAACCCTCAGCACCCCGCGAGGGTCGCGCAGCCCGTGGCGCTGCCCCTCACCCGCCTCCCGGGCCGGTTGCGGCGCGGATTTCTCGCCAGGATGCTGGAAAATCCTTCCCGCTCCGACGCAGCGAGGATGGGAGCGCGTCTCCCCGCTGAGCTACGCCAACCTGTTGCGCAGCGCCTTTCGCCGCACACATGCTCAGCTCGGCTGCATGACTGCACCATCTAGAGGCTGCGCCTGCCTGCTCGGAGCAGCCCGGCTCCATCTCACTCCCTAAATCGCCCCGTTTTTCCCCTAAAATTGTCCTGCTTTTCTCCCAGATCTCCCCGCTTCTCCCCGGCAACAAGCAGGCTCAGCCCCTGGCAGGGCTGCATCCTGACAGGCAGGAAAAGGGAGCTGGAGAGTCAAACCTCAGGGTGGGAAGCCCAGCTCTCCTCCCAGACTTTCTGCTCCTGCAGAGATGTCGGCTTCTCCGCGTCCGTGTGTGCGGGGATTTTTTTCCGAGTGTCAATTCACATGAAGCCAATTTAGCAGGAGATGAGAAGTGAGAAGCCAGGGAAGGTCAAAGCCCACCTTTGGGGCAGGGAGAGGAGCTGGGGGGTTTGTCAGGCTGTGCCCTGCTGATCCGGAATGAGCTGGGCAGGGAGAGGGAGTGGAATTCTCTGGAGATAAGGGGGGATTTGATGGATCAGTAACTGGCAGCCCTCCTTGGAGGGACGGAGAGCTGGAGCAAAGGGAGAAACTGAGGGAGTGACCCCGTGGATCCAAGGCTGCCCGCCAAGCAGGGACGGCAAACTTTAGAGATTGCTGGGGATCAAAGGTTTGCATTTCTCAAGAGTCACGGGGCAGTCAATTGGTGGCTGCACAAGGAGTGCCGGGGAGCTGGGCACGTACGTGGATCACTGGATGCCGCTGATTTGTGGGATGCTGGTGACTGTCACCTCAGCATCTGCTCAGAAACGTTTCTGAGGGACAGGTCCAGGCTCTAGGAATGCAGGGGAAAAGTGTCCTGGCATCAGGAACCTCCTCCGTGCAGCCCAGGGGAGCTGCCTGGCAGAGCCCTCTGCAGTGCCAGCAGCACCTGTGGCCTGGGGAGCTGGGGGAACACCGTGTCCACACCGCTGGTGACCCGGCATCCCAGAGCTACCTTGTCCATCTCTACCTTCCTCCTCCACCCCATTGCCTTTGAAAGCCCCTCCCAGAGTGCTCCTTGCCCTCTGACAGCACAGGAGGCTTTGCCATTCCCTGTACTTCCTTTTCCTGGACGTTATGGGAGAATTACTGAACGGTCTGGGTTGGAAAGGGCCTCAAAGGCCATCTCATTCCACCTTTACCTGGCAGGGACACCTTCCACTATCCCAGGCTGCTCTAAGCCCTGTCCAAGCTGGCCCTGAACACTTTCAGGGATGGAGCATCCACAGCTTCTCTGGGCAACCTGTGTCTCGCCACCCTCACGGGGAACAATTTCATCCCGAGATGTACCAGCTCCAGATGAGTCACACACCCTCACCTTGTCTTCACCACTCCCAGAAAGCAGAGCCAGTCTGAGCAACCAGAAATCCTCAGGCTGCAGCTCTGTCTGCAGAGTTGTTCCACGAGACCCTCCAGGTGCTTCCCGCCCACCTGCCCCGGTGCTGGCAGTGCCACCGCCCCCGGAGCTGCTGCTGGAGGCTCTGCCTTGCCCCGAGCTCTGCCGTGCTGGGCTGCTCCAGGTACCCCGTGCTGGGCTGCTCCGGAATCACGCAGAGGCTGCTGCTTCGTGGCGCCGGTGGGGCCTTGTCAGAAGAACAAAGCCTGCGAGGGAAGAGCATCCAGCTAAATCTCTGGGAAAGCGAGAAGAAAGGGAAACACGGAGAGCAAATGAACCTTACAAGAGAATAAATACCCCCTCCCCAACACACACACGCGGCAACCTGGCTGCCGTCTGCTGCAAGGAGTTCAAAGGCTCCTCTGTTCTCTCTCTCATCAACTCTGGGCTCCGCAGGAGAAGCAGCAGCTCGGATTTGGGCAGCAAATGCTAATAACACAGATGTTCTGACAATCCGCTTGTTTCCACAATTAAAAACAAAAAGATCCTCAAAACCCAAATGCGAGGAAATGAGCACATTAAAGAACTTCTCCTCCGCTTGCCTCCCGCGTCACCGAGGGCTGCAGGCTCGCGGGGGAAGGAGCTGGGTGGGCGCAGCCCCATCCGGAGCGTCGGTGGGATGATGCAGGAGCAGCGCATCCCTCGGACCGCGGCGATGCTCCGGCCACGGGATGCGGGCAGCCGACGCCAGCCGGGATCCACGGAGGAGCCGGAGGGCTCGGATGTTCGCCACCTGCCTTGCCTGTGGGATGCTTGCTGCCAAATTATTGGGAGATTGTTTTTATTACTGTTTTAACTCTTTTTTTAACCTTGTTTTTCTCTTGGCTGCTCTTTCACTCACTCATTAATTTTGGTATTTTTCTCACGGTATATAACCCCTGTCACGGCTGCCATGGCAACAGGAGGGAATGTGCTCAGCGCTAAAATATCCTCTCAAAAATAACAAAAATAAGACAACAGAGGCAGCTTCTGTGGGCTGCTGCAAATGCAGATCTGGCCTGGCTTTGTGGTGACGGAGGATGAAAGATCCTGCAAGCCGGGGAAGCCCCCGAGCCCTGGTCCTCCCACAGCCCACTCCACATCGCGGGGCATGCGGGCTGCCTGGCTTGGAGCTCTTCCTGGGGTGGACATTGGGGCTGAGCATCTCCAGTCTCATCCAGCCTTGAAAGCTCTTCCCCGTCCTCAGGACCACTGTCTCCTGTCCCTCAGGGCCACAGGAGCTCCACCTGGGATGAGCTCCATTGCCACACTGGAAGCTCCTCCTGGGATGGACACTAGGGATGAGCATCCCAAATGTCCTCATCCAGCCTTGAAAGCTCATCCCCTTCCTCAGGGGCGTTTCCTCAGGGGCCATTGTCCCTTGTCCCTCAAGGTCACATGAGCTCCACCACTGTCATGCTGGAAGCTCCTCCTGGGGTGGATCCTTGGGGATGAGCATTTGAGACCTTCTTGTCTACTCTCAAAAGCTCATCCCCTTCCTCAGGGATGTTTCCTCAGGGACCTTTTCTCCGGGACCACTGTCCCTGGTCCCCCAGGGCCACAGGAGCTCCACCATTGCCACACTGGAAGCTCTTTCTGGGATGGGTCCTCGGGGGTAGGTGAGCGTCTCAGATATCCTGATCCAGCCTTGAAAGCTCATCCCTTTCCTCAGGGACCATTGTCCCTCATCCCTCAGGGCCACAGGAGCTCCACCACTGCCACACTGGAAGCTCCTCCTGGGATGGACATTGGGGACGAGCATCACAGAAAGCTCCTCCCCTACCTCAGGGAGCACCATTCCCTGGATAACGAGGAGGAAACGTGGGTCTAGGCTGGGAGAAGATGGTGAGGGCATTGCTCGGGGTGGGGGTTTGCTCCTCTCCGCTGGGCTTCCATCCACTCGTGGATTCCTGGGACAGGTCCCACCTGGTGATGTGATGTCCCCAGACTCGGGAGCTGCAGCCAGCGTTGGTGGCAGGGCTGGCAGGGTTGTCACCCAGACCTGTTGTCCGTGTGTGACAGGATCACCGGGCTCGGGGATCGAGGCGCTTGCCTTGATGAGAGCACGCTGGGATCTCTCCGAGGCATTTGAATTCCTTCCACCTGACATTTTGATTAAAACTTGCATTAGAAGGAATTAACGGGGCACAGATGAGATGGATTCAAACTGCTTCCCTGGCAGAGCTCCGAGGGGGCTGCTAATGGGGAGAGAGCAGAAAGGAGCATTATTCCCACCTCCCTCCCCCGGGGCCCCGCGCTCGCTCTGTCCGCTGCTGTGAAACGTTTTTGTCAATGGTGGAGATGAAGAGATGAAATCTTTGCTGGGAAAGCTGGGAAATGACACCCAGAGTGAGGAGACAGAGAGGGAAGAGGATGTTTTTACCTGGTTAAAGGGTTGGGGGTGTGGGGGGGTATTTGGCTGCAGATATCCGGAATATCTGTGGGACTGAAGTTTGGGATGGGAAGCCCTCAGGCTGGATCTTGGAAAGCAGTGACTCTGGACATGCCCAAACAGGCTGGAGAGAGGAACCCTGGCTTTTAACTGGCAACCACGGGAGCTCCTTTAATCCCTCCCAGGAATATCTGCCTCGTCCAGTGATGTGGATTTGCCCGAAAAGAGTAATTAGGGATTGTGATAAGGATCATTGTGTACTGGTGTGCCCTGCTGCTTCGGGGGCTGCAGAGCGGTGAATAGAGCCCTGCTGGAGCTCTTTGTCTGGCACCCACCCCCGGGAATGTCGGGGGAATACCAGGAGAGCAGGAAGCAGCACCACAGACCCGACCACAGGCTGGAAAAGCCAGGCCTAGGGGTGTGATGCTGCTAAAACTCTGTTATCAGGTGATCTGAGCACCTGGCCTGTGTCAACCCACATGGAAAAACAGAGCGGGGAGCCCTGAAATCCCACAGCGAGGAGCGCCAAGAGCAGGGCTGGAGCTGAAGAGAGGCGGATTCAGCCTTGGATTGAGATCCAGCATCCGAGTGGTGAGAGCGTTTGAAGGCTGGAGGAGCTTTTCTCAGGGAGATGATGGGCTCACAGCACTGCTGCAGCTTTTGTCACCCGATTAGATCTCGCTTTAAAAAAGACACCGTTTAATCCTGGGAGCAGCTCTGAGGCTGAGGCGAGGACGGGCTGGGGTGAGTGACCTCCCCAGGCCAATCATCCACCTCATCCCTTCCCTGCACAGGCCGTCGGGAGCAGAATGTCTGCAGTGCCCTGCAATTATTCAAGCGCTGATTAATCAATCTCCTGCTCCAGGGGTCAGGAAGGTTTCTCCAATCCCCACCCATCCTCTGCGGCACCAGAGATCCCTTCAAGAAGAAGCAGCAGAGCCCCAAAATGAAACCCTGGTGGCTGATTGAGCTTTGGAGCTCAGTGCCTGAGATGATCCTGGGATTCAGACTGGAGAGGAGCTTCCCTGGTGGAAGCCCGTGGGCTCCAACAGCTTCTCCAGGCTGGGAGCCACCCACAAGGGGCAGTTCCTGCTGTTCCCAGTGCTGTGCCCACGCCAGAGGTCTGGGCTGTGGTGGCCTCCCTCCCATCCCCTGCCTCTGGCACTCTTTTTGTTCCCAAAATACTCAGATTCCTGCTCCTGGGTATGAGGTGTGGGGTCAGAGTCATGGTGATGCCTTAGGTTTTAACTTTTATATTTTTCAAAATTCTGTACTGCTTAGTGTGTAACTCTGGGGTTTCTTGTGGCCTGTTCATTTCTGCTCTCTCGTGCTGAGTAGTCATAGCAAAGCCTCTCCGGGGCTGCTCTTCAAGGACACCCAGACCGTCCTGGACCCAAAAAGTGTAAACCAGGGGGGCAAGCTGAGGGGAAATTACCTCATTAACTGAAGCTTTAATCTGAGAATTAACCCTGGCTATGCAAATGAACCAAACCTATAAAGGTGTAAAGAACTCGTGGCCTGTCGTCCATCTTGGGGTCCATTTTGGCAATAGCCTCTGGCTCCCCAGGCTATTCTTTGAAGGCCCTTCAAATAAATACCCACCTTTATTCCCTTACTCCTGTCTGGTCTCTGTTTTCAGGTGGCCTCTTAAGGCATCAATGGAATCCCAGCGTGGTTTGGGTTGGAGGTGGCCTTGAAGATCATCTCATTCCAGGGCTGGGATGTCACCCACCAGATCACATCTCTGAGGTCCCCTGCCCCCCTTGACTGTCCCCAGCCCAGGCTCCCCGTAACCTGGCAGGAGCAGGTTTGGGACCAGCAGGACACCGCTGGTGGTTGCTGTCCTGCTGCTGCCGGAGCTGCTGAGGGTCTGGCAGGGCTGGGGAGAGGCTGCAGGGCAGTGGGAAGGGGGAAGCTCTCAGGAAGCACAGCCTCGCAAGGAATGAGCCGAGTCCTTCACGTCTCCGCTGCCGCTCTCTGAGCTGGCCTCGCCTCCTCCGGGGATCTGCTATTCATTCCTCCCCCAAAGGAGAATTACACCCATTTCCTGCTTTTGTTAGGGCCCAGCGGTCTCCTGCCTGAAATCCCAGCTCCAGCTGCTGCTGGGAGATGGTCCAGCCCTGGAGACAGGCGAGCAGGCAGCAGGGAAGGGAGGGTTCCACATCCTCCCGACAGGAGCAGTTGGGGAGCCGTGACCTCCTTGCACAGGATCCTGCGGTCCAAGGGAGCAGGAGGAGACTCAGGGAGAGGAGACCAGACCAGACCTGCCCTGCCCGTGACTGGCACGGGGCTGGGACACACAGAAACCTCGGCTCAGGCTGGGACTTGCTCACGGAGACTGGGCTGGGCAGGAGAGGAGCTGCTCTGGGCATGGAGACAGGGACAGGCTCACCCCTCATCCCTGCTCCTGGCGAGGAGGGACTTGGGATCCACGGCCAGCCGAGTTCTGTAGGGTTCAGGGGCAGGCAGGGACCATGGCAGGGGGAGTTCTGGGTGACAACAGCGGGTCAGGGACTGGGGTGGGGACAGCCAGACCGTGCACGTGGGCACCAGAGTGTGGAGAGCTCGGGGTCAGCGTGGATTTGGAAGGAGATGGCAGGGCCAGACTGAGGGCAGGGCTGGTGCGTGGGCACAGCAGAGGAGAAGGGAGCTGGGGGACAGGGACCCAAGGTGCCATGAGCTCCAGCAGGGCAGGAGCAGAGCCCTATGGGCATGGAGGGCAGGACCAGGCAGCCCTGGCACCGGGATGGGGTAGAGCAGGGCAGCACAGGCTGGGAATGGGAATGCACTGAGGGCAGGCTGTGGCAGGGGGAGGTCATTGTCCCACTGGAGCTGGCACGTGGCAGGAGCACAGGGCCAGTGAGGGGCTGGGGTGGGAAGTGGAGGCGGCAGGGGGGGACCCAAGTGACCTTTGCAGGGCTGGGGCTGCTGTGTTTGCTCCAAGGGGCCGATGCTGCCCCTTTATCTCCGCTGTGTTTGCTCTGCAATATCCCGGAGCCAGCACTTCCCGGGGCAAAATCCAGAGGCACTGGAGTGAGACTCCAAGGGGAACGCAGGGCTAGACAAGCGGCAGACAAGCTGGGATCTGCGGGAAAGGCCAGCCAAGATCAGATACAGCACATCCCGAGGGAGAGGATGGGATGACTGGAGCTCTGGAGTGGGGGATCCTTGTGGGGATCTTCTCTTGGGGCTGGGGCACACGAGGATGGTGGATGTAGCACGGTGCCAGTGCTGGCCCGGGGATGCCGTGGGTGGAATGGTGAGGATGGAGTGTCACTCCCAGCTTTGCCCAGGTGCCAGGGCGCTGGCACAGAGCTCCCAGCGCATCCTGCTTCCCCCTGTGCCTGAGCATCACCAGCCCAGGCTGGCACCCAGAGTACACCTTCACTCCTGCAGAGGGACAAAGTCCTCCTGTCCCCAGAGGTAGCAGCTGTGCTGGGTGCCAGACAGGCCAGCATGCCCTGCCCAGAGTGGGAAGGCTGTAGAGGCAGGGAAAGGTGGCAGGGCTGAGCGGGAAGGGGGTGAGGCAGCTTTGATGCAGCTTCCTGAGGAACTGGGAGCAAGCAGGGAGAGCAGACTTTGCCCATCCTGGTAAACAAACAGCACAGACGGCTCCAAAGCAATCCCTGACTCCACCATCCTTAGCAGACACAACCTGCAGGGCCCTGAACTTTGGTGTATTTGTTTTAGGACAAAAACATTGAAGGGAAAATATCAAACAACAAATAATCTACAATGCACAGTGGCTGGCCAGGCGCTCTCTGCTCCCCAGGGCAGGCTGGCAGGTACAGCCTGTGCTGCTGAGTGCCACGTCACGTGCCCACTGCCTGTCCCCAACCCACTGGGGCAAGGTTGGCCCCTCCACGTCCACCCCTCACCCAGCACCTCAGATCAGACCAGCCTGGGTGGGTTCCTCCGGAGGGAGAGCTTTGCTTCAGGCTCATTTGCTGCACTGGCCCTTGAATTCATTTTTGCCTTGCAAGAGGGCCCTGTGGGTCCTGGGGACTGGAGGATTTGAGCAGCTCCTCGCCATGCAGAGTGTGCTTTAAACACCTCAAGCATCTCCACATAATCCTCTCTCTTTGTTGGTTGCCTTTCATGGCACACAATTCCCAGCAAGGAGCCGGCTGGGAATGAGTCAGAACAGCTTGGGGTTGGTGGGCTCTGCACAAGGGGCAGCTTCCTGTGGCCAAAGTGCCCAGCCCAGGGCACCCCCAGGCCACTGCCCAGCACTCCCCAGCAGCCCAGTGTCCACAGGAGCTGCAGCTCAGCAGCAATTGCTGGCGCTCGCAAACAGCCTCGTTTCATCTCCAGAGGAAACTCTTCAAAGCCACCCCAAGCACTTTGATTTTGGAAAGGTTTTCATTCCTGTGAAGATAAGAAAAGCTCCCTTGGCACGGTGCAAGGGCCCCCAGGAGGCACTGCAGCCCACATGCCTGGGAGCCTGGCAGCCACGGGCTGAGAGAGCCGGGAAGGCAAATGAGTCCACGGCCACCAGCGGCATCACTGGTGGCCTGGCACGGGACAGGAGCTGGTCCTGCTGCCACGGGACTGGGCCCTGCCCTCTGCCAGGTCCAGGGATGTGGTGGGGGATCTGGAGAGAGGTTGTCCAGACCTGGGGAATGGGGTGGGCACCTCCAGGCACTCAGGACGGGGAGGTGTTTCCATGCTGGGGTCTGGGAGGAGGCGGGCAGAGCTCCTGGCATGGCCTCTTGCACGGCCTGGATGCTGCTCCCAGCTCTGGGCTCTGCTGTCCAGGGGCTTGGGATGGAAACGGGGGGATGTGTCTGGATGTGGGAGCAGTGAAATGAGGAAGCAGCAGAGGGTTGGTGGAATGGGCTGGGAGCAGGGAGTTCTGGGTCTAAGAGCCAGGCAGGGGCCGGGGAGGGTACGGAGCAGGATCTTGGGACAGTGTGGGAATGATGGGCACAGTGTCACCACGGGGGTGGGTGCTCTTCCTGTCACCCCTCGTGTGGCCAGAGCCTGGCCCTGCCCCTCCAGCCCCATCCTGGCTCAGAGCCATCAAGGCTTTAATCACAAAAGAGACTTTGAGCTGCAGGATGTGGGGGCAGGAAGCAGAAGCCTTTTTTGGTCTCTGGGTTTTCTCCACAGCAAGGAGTAAAAGGAATGTGACAATCTGAAGGGGAGCTTTGGATTATGAGGTCCCACTGTTATGGGGTAATGAGAACACCTCGCCTTGGGGTCCCTGGCAAAACCACCATGAGCTGGCCCAAAAGCATTTTGGAAATCCCAGATGAGTGTGGAGATGGCCCAGGGGGCCCAGGGAGCTGCACACTCTGGGAGGAGCCGCAGGAAGGTGAACCCACAGTCTCCCCATCCAGCAAATCCCACTGAGCTGTGCCTGACATGGAGCCAGGGTGGGAAGTGCCACCGGGGCTAGGGAGGGCTGTGCCAGGCACACCGAGTGAAGGGACAGAGGAGCAGAGGAAGGAAAACCCCTGCAGAGTGTTGGCCTGGCTGACAGCGAGACATTTGGAGTGAACCTGGTCACAATTTTGCTCACAAGACGAAACCTCTTGGCCTGATTGCAGCAGCACCGCTGGGACCTGGAGAGGGCTGAGAGCACATCCCAGGGCACTGTGGAGTGGGCAGGGAGCTGCTCTGGAGAGGGAGGAAGATGAAGGGGCAGCCCTGGTGTCACCAGGGCTCTTGGTGATGGGAGGTGGGCACACAGCTGGCACCAAACTGCGGAATTCCAGAGCAGAAGGAGATGTGTGTCCCCTTCCTGCTGCTCTGCCCCGTGCAGGGGCTGCCCCACAGCCCACGCTGGGCTGCTCTGGGTGTCCTGGCCCTTGTATGGCACCCACAGTGTCACCACTGAGAGGTGGGATGGGGCAGCTGCAGAAAGGCAAGGAGACATGGGGAGGACACAGAAATTGTGACACCACTGCTGTGCCACCACCATGGCTGTGACACCACCATTGCTGTGACACCACTGCTGCTGTGACACCACTGCTGTGACACCACTGCTGTGACACCACTGCTGCTGTGACACCACTGCTGTGACACCATGGCTGTGCCACCACCATGGCTGTGACACCACCATTGCTGCTGTGACACCACCATGGCTGTGACACCACCACTGCTGTGCCACCACCACGGCTGTGCCACCACTGCTGCTGTGCCACCACCATGGCTGTGACACCACCAGTGCTGCTGTGACACCACCGTGGCTGTGTCACCACCGCTGTCAGCCCTGCAGGGACACCAGCACCACTGGTGATGCTCCATCACCTCCACGTCCCTCCTGGGGGTGCCAGGCAGTGCAGGAGCCTCGCCAAGGACCGAGAGGCTCCTGAGTGGAATTTTAGGTGGGTGAAGGGGCTGTCCCCAAGCTGGGAACTCCTGTTCCTCTTCCCTGCCCCACTTTTGCTCTGTGTGACCCCACACCTGCCCTGGGAGGCACCAGACAGGCCCAGCTCGAAGCAGGGGTGGTGAAACCGGGGGCTCTGTTGGATTCGAGGCTCACATTGGTGGAGCAGGAGAAGGGCAGGGTTAGCAGCAATGAACTGGAGACACGCCGGGACTGATGGAAGGAGCACGGCAGAGCCTGCGAGACCTGTCCTACTTTTCCAACAGTGCAGAGCTGGGGCGGGGGACCCTCCTGATTTCCCTTCTCAGGCCCCTGGGCTGATGCTGCGGGAGCCGCAGTGGGGACTCCCAGTGCAGCATGCCCCCGGCCCAGCCCGAAGTCCCGGAGGTGCCAAAGCTCCAGAGGAAGGTGCACGAACGCCCCGGGGCACGCAGCAGGCGCAGGAAGCCCTGGAGGGAGGCGCTTGCTCTCCTTTCTGCCGAGAACAGCCTGGGGCAGAAACGCTCCCCTGTGCCAGCTGCCTGCCCGGCCCCCACCCCAAACTACGAGGGGCTCCCAAGGCCTGGGGCACACAAAGAGGGCATCAGGATGATCCCAAGGCTGCTTTCCAGAGGGCTTTGTCACAAAAAAAAATATTACAGAAAAGTCTCTCTCTGTCTCAACTGTTTTTCTTGGCAGTTTTTTTCCAGCCTGAGTCAGGTATTTAAAACCCTGTGGACCTTTCCGTGCCACTCCACCTCTTCAGGAAAGTGGGAGGGGAGGAAGCGATTCAGAGGATCCCATAATTGAGTTTTGGTTTGCAATCCTGTTGTTAGCAGGGCAGAAATAAAGCCCAGAGCAGCGGCAGTGGGAGGCAGCACCCCCAGCCCTGCGGGCCACAGGGACACCCTGGTGCCTCAGGAGACTGCCAGGGACTCAGGCACCAGAGGGTTGAGTTTAATTTCTTTCTGCTCCAGCCAGGTTTTCTAAGGGGAATGAGGTGATTTTATCTCCTGGCTGATGTCACCAACATGAGGGATCTTTGCAGGATTTAGATCCCAGAATCAGAGGCTTGTTGAGCTTGGAACGACCTCCAAGGTCATCAAGTCCAACAGTTAACCCAGCACCACCGTGTTCACCATTAAATCACGTCCCCAGGTGCCACATCTGCACATTTTTTAGGACCCCAGGGTCACAGGATGATGTGGACTGGGAGGGACCTTAAGCACCACCTTATTCCAACCCTTCTAGCAGACACCTCCTCCTATTCCAGGCTGTCCAAGCCCAACTTGTCCAACTTGGCCTCGAACCCTTCCAGGGACCCACCTCCACTTGAGGCATCCTCAGATCAGTGATTGGATATGGGGAGGTGCAAAAAGGTGCCCTGAAGGAGGAAAAGACACACCAGGGGCCAACAACAACCTCTGGCAGCATCTTCCCGGCACTGCAGCCCCCAAGACTGCAAGTTCCAGCCAGGGGCCGGGTCTGGAAATCCCGGGATGCAGCTGCCCGCTGCTCCCACGGCATCCTCCTGGTCTGGGATGAACAGCAGGTTCCCTTCTGTGCCCGAACCTGCAGCCCCCTCCCACTCCGAGCCCCTGGTTTGTGCGGGGCCTCTGCGCTGGGTGCAGCATTTTGGGGAAAGGGAGAGGGCGGTGAACGACCAAGGGAGCACCGGGATAAAGCCACACACCCCAGGCTCTGCTGGGAGGGACCTGCAGCTCTCCAGGGAGCCTAAACTTCTCTAAAACTGAGTGATGCTGGCCCTGACCTCTGCTGGGAGGGACCTGCAGCTCTCAGGGTGGGTTACAACAACTTGGCAGAGCCTGAACCCCTCTAAAACTGGGTCCTGCTGGCCCTGAGCTCTGCTGGGAGAGACCTGAAGCTCCCAGGGTGGGTTCCAGCAGCTCAGCAGAGCCTGAACCCCTCTAAAATGGGTTCCTGCTGGCCCTGAGCTCTGCTCCCAGCTCTCCTTGCTGCCAATCCCTCCATCCCAGCCCCAAACTGTGCCTGCTGTTGCACGGGCACGACTTGCTGGTGTCCGTGGGGGGAAGCAGCCCCAGGAATAACCCAGCCTGGAAACCAGGAGCTCGTGTGCTCGTTTGAAGTGCTGGATACGGCAGCTCAGGAGCCCCGGCTCGCCGAGATTTCTAATTACGCTTCTGCATAATTGTTCCAAGCGTTTGCTCACGCTGAAGCAAAGCTTATTGGTTTGTGAGCCCGAGCACACCCCGGGGCCTGCTTTCAAATGTAGGCCCAGCCTTTACTGCCCCCGGTGCCGTAGTTGGAGGATGTGAATTTGTGCGTTATTGCCGAGAGCTCCGTCACCGGGCTTGGAGCTTGTGGAGGACTCCAGATGTGTCATCTGGGCCGGGGGATTTGCTGCCTTTTGTGCTTTGAATCCTCCATCTCTGCCTTTGCTTCCCTGCCTGAGAAGGAGGAGGAGGAGGAGGAGGAGGATGAGGATGAGTTTGGGGATGTGGCTTCTGCTCCTGCACGAGGTTGCCCTGGTGTTTGGCCATGTTTTCCCAAATCTCCACCACACTTCCCCCACATCCTGTGCTCCCTGTGCTCTGTGTGCTCCCAGCCATCTCTGCTTCCCGATTTCCATCCCGCGTTTTACCCTCTGCATTCCCTCCCCCTCTCTGTTGGCTCTCTGTGGGTTAATCCCTATTTTCTCCACATTTGGCTGCCTCTCCTGCATCTACCATCAGAGCAGTATGAACCTTCCCCCTTTCTCTTCCCAGTATTCCCAAAGCTCCCCTAAGCGGGCTCAAGCCCTGGTCCCATCGCTTTCCCATCCCTGCCTTTCCCACGGATCTGCAGGGCCAGGATTGAGCTGTCTCCATGTCCTAGGAAACGTGGGGCAGTGAGAACTGCTCTTCCTTCGACCCCAGGTTGACATCCTACCTCCGAGTCTCTGGGATTGCCCTGTGGGAGTCCCAGCACCTCTGGGAAGCAGGATCAGGGCCAAAGTTAGGACAGGGGCTGAGATTAAGCCCAGCTCTGGCTTGTGCCAAGATGGGGTTTGGAGCACCCTGGTCTCTGCCCTTGGCAGAGGCTTGGGCTGAGATGGGCTTTAATTTCCAACCCAAAGCAGTCCACGATTCTGTGACTCCATGAGAACCTTTCCCATTTGCTGAAGCCTTTGTGGAGGGGCGGGAAGCACCAAGCTCCAGTTTGCTGTGCCAGCCGTGAGGAATCCATGCAGGGTGGACCACGCGAGCTTCCCCTGCCCTCCCAGATCGCTGGGATGATTTAGGGAGCCATCCCTGGCAGTCACCGCGTGGGGTCACACCTGGGGAGACACAGAAAACTGGGAATGTGTCTCCACCAAAGCCCCGGTGAGTCTTGGGAATGCGTTGCCAAAGCCACCAGTGAAGTCCTTTGTCTGTCAAACCACCGGGAGCAGGGACAGGTGACATCCAAATGGCTCCTCCCATGAGCCCCACATCCTGGGGCTGCTGTCCCCATTGGGATGAAGGAAGCATTCCTTCTGCCAGAGCCGTGGAAGCTCCTGAGCAAACAGGAGGGAGCAGTCTGGGGCTCCAAGCAGCGGAACCTCCAACAGGACAGTAGCGCCGAGGGAGAAATGTGCCCGCAGCAGCAGCTTCCCCCTGCTTCAGGGATGCTTCCCGCTGCTTGATTGGTGGTCCACTGATCCAAGCTGGAGCTCCCAGTGCTCCCCTCCATGGACAAGGCTGGCACAGGTCCCTGGGGAGCTCCCAGGCCACGGCAGTGCCTTGGTGTCACCCAGGAAGGGGAGAAGGGAAGCACAGCTCTGCGCAGTTCTGCAGTAATATCCAAATCTGCTTACTGTCTGCCGCTGTGATTGAAGGAGTTTCTGTAATAATGTATTAGCTAAAGCTTCCAGATTATCCCAAAAACATCAGCTTTAACAAAGGGGTAATGCCTCTTTAATCCCCGCATGATCCCGGTTCCCAGTCTCCGCAGGACATTAATTCACGGCTAATACACAGACTCCAGGCAGGCTGCTAATGTGGCCTGCAGCCCGGCAGGGCCAGCCGGCCACTGCTTTGTTCCTCCTGCTCCTGGGAATGCCAGGATCTCCAGCCCGGCCCCACTTCCCGGGCAGAGCTCCTGGGTTTGGCCGCTGCGGTAGGTCTGGGAGCAATACGGGATGTTCCCGTCTTCCCTGCCCTGTGGGACAGCCTGGCACTGGATGCTGGAGGTGGGATGTGTTCCTCAGCCCCACATCCCTGGAGAAGGCATGAAGGACACCCTGGAGCAGGTTTCCCAGAGAAGCCATGGCTGCTTCTGGATCCCTGAAAATGTCCAAGGCTGGGTTGGATGGGGCTTGGAGCAGCCTGGGATAGTGGGAGGTGTTCCTGCCCACAGCAGGGACTGGAATGAGATGATCCTTAAGGTCCCTTCCAGCCCTAACCATTCTGTGATTTTGTGATTCCATGGAAAATGGAAATGGATTCCATAGATTCCACTGAAATCAGCTGTGGTTCCGCTGCACTTGGCAAACAACTTCCTGGTGGGAAATGCCGTGGCCAGGGGTGATGGGACCACCAGGATCTCAGCAGGGATTCATCCCTCGTGCCAGAGCAGCTGTCCTGGGGCCAGCAACATGGAGCTGTGCAAGGGAGGGTCAGGCTGGACATCAGGGAAAGGTTCTGCTTCTGCAGAGGGTGCTGGGCTCCCCAGGGAATGGTCCCGGCCCCGAGGCTGCCAGAGCTCCAGGAGTGTTTGGACAGCGCTGCCAGGGATGCCCAGGTGGGATTGTTGGGGGGTCTGGGCAGGGCCAGGGGTTCGACTTTAGTGATCTCAGGGTCACTTCCAGCTCAGGACTCTGCGGGGTTTGTAAAAGGACACTTCAGGCTCCTGAGAGCCCAGCAAAGGCAGAGCTGCAGATCCCAAACCCAGAGAGGTGTATGTGGACAAACTGGGAAACAGGACAGGAGCTGCATGGACAAGCAGCAGATGGGGACCAGGCCATGGCTGTCCCCTTCAGCAGCACCTCAAGAGCCACTTTGTCCCCCTGACAGGTTGTGGCAATTGCTGTTGTCACCCTAGTTTGCTGCAGCTGAGCCTCCCCTCCCACTATCCCCAGCTCAGCTGGGTGAGGATGGATCAAGGAGAGATCCCCTGTGGAACAGCTCCTCAGCCTTCTCCTTCTGCACCCCATCCCCACCTAGCCCAGGCCCAATTCCACGAGCAGAAGGAGCTGGAATTGGTGACTGTGGCTGGAAATCTGCTGTGTCAAAGAGATTTTGGCCTGCAAAACGCTGGTGGCAGCCTCTGCCTGGTTCCAGCCAACTCTGCAGAAATCTTCTTGTCTCCCTGGCTCAAGAGGAGTTCTCTCCACCTTGCTTGGGGTGGGCACATGGAAATGTTTGGTGGTGGGAGGGAACCCTGGAATATGGAGCCCTGGGTGAGGAGAGCCCCTTCCAGTGCCCGTCCCCATTGCTGGGACAAGGCCAGGGTACAAAGCACAAAGCAAAAAGCTGGGAACAACCCCAGCAGGGCAGAGAAGGCCTCAGAGGAGGTGGCTGTCCCAGGAGACCTTTCATCCCACTGGCTGTTCCCTCACAAAGCTAAGAGACACCCACAGGTCTGAAGTCTTGTCTCAGAGCCACCTGAGGATGTCACAAATTGTCTTCCGGAGGTGCCCGTCCTCCCCACGGCTTCTAAAGGGCCGAGTGAGCCTGGGGGCCCCACAGGAGGGGCAGTTTGAGATGCAGGGATCTCATCCCACCCCATCTGCCGGGGCCAGTTGCCATCTGGGTGAAGACCTGAGCACAGCTCAGCCACAACCTTTGGGCTGCCTTTTCTCAGCTTCCTCTTTTGATGTGGAAATCGACAGCTGCCTCCAAGAGCTGCTCCATGGCTGAGCTGAGCAGCAGGAGCCTCTCCAGAGTGCTCCTCTCTCCCCAGTTACCTGCCTGGTCTCCTGGTTATGGCATCAGCAGCCTCCGGGAGGTTTCTGTGCCTGCCCGTCCCTCACCTGTGGGGCTGCCACTCCTGCCCTTGGGTCACAACAACCCCAGGAATGCTCCAGGCTGGGGAAGAGTGGCTGGGAATTGTCCAGTGGGAAAGGACGTGGGGGTGCTGGTGCCAGCAGCTGGACATGAGCCCAGGGGTGCCCAGGGGGGCAAGGAGGCCATGGGCACCTGGCCTGGATCAAAACCAGTGTGGCAGCAGGAGCAGGGCAGTGCCTGTCCTCTGTGCTGGCCCTGCTGAGGCACCTCGAGGGCTGTGTCCAGTTGTGGGCCCTCATGGCCAGAGAGCCCTGGAGGGGCTGGAGCATGTCCAGGGCAGGGAACGGAGCTGGGAAGGGGCTGGAGCCCCAGGAGAGGCTGAGGAAGCTGGGAAAGGGGCTCAGCCTGGAGCAAAGGAGGCTCAGGGGGGACCTTGTGGCTCTGCACAACTCCCTGACAGGAGGGGCAGCTGGGGGCTGATTCCCTAGGAGCAACCTGAGGTGGGGGGTGGCAGAGCCACAATTCCAGCAGCAGGCCGGGTTTGCTGCTGCAGCTCCTCAGGCTGGCATCAGGAACCCGGAGCAGAAGCAGGGGGAGCATTCCCAGTGTTATTCCTGGAACTGCTCAGTGGGAATGGAGCACGGGGGCAAAACAGAGCCTGGGGAAGCAGCTGCCAAAGTGAACCTTGGTGACATCTCCCAGGGCTGAACAGGAGGGAGTTCCCACTGGATTGCTGCCCTGGACCCTCTGTGGTTCATCCCTGATAACATCTCGGAATCACGGAATGGTTTGGGTTGGAAGGGACCTTAAAGTTCATCCCACCCCACCCCTGCCATGGCAGGGACACCTCCCACTGTCCCAGGCTGCTCCCAGCCCCGTCCCTTGCACACCTCTGTGTAACTCGTGTGTCTCGCTGTGTTCACGAGTTCCCTTCAGTGTCCCCTTCAGTGACAGGAATGCTCAGCCATGGAAAACCCCCCAGGAAGGGAAAACGCCCTGCACAGTCCCCCACGGCAGAGAGCAGCCAGGGGTGACTGACTCACTGCAGCCCAGACACCGTGGGAGGGCTGGTTTCGGCTCCACCAGGCTCCCAGTATAACCAGTAAGGGCTTCTGGCTGGTGCCTCACTGCCAGCTGCAGCAGAGGCTCCACCCAGGAGCCTCCACCTTGCCTGGGAAGGACTGAGGGTAAAATTGCTGCACTTTGGCCTCTGTGTGTCCCGGTGACATTTCCGGGTGGGTGGGAGCCAGCACCTGCACACGGATCTGTGTGTGTGTGTGTCCCCTCAGGAGCTGGGCCCCTGCCCCGACACCTCCTGGTGTCCCTCTGCACACAGTGGGGTGGCACAAACGGGGGAACGGCCAGGGCAGGTGCCTGATGCCCCCAGAAAGCACCCCCAGGTCCTTTCCCGCTGGACAATTCCCAGCCACTCTTCCCCAGCCTGGAGCATCCCTGGGGTTGCTGTGACCCAAGGGCAGGAGTGGCAGCCCCACAGGTGAGGGACGGGCAGGCACAGAAACCTCCCGGAGGCTGCTGATGCCGTAACCACGAGACGGGAGCAGCACGTGCGGTTCCGAGGTGTGACATCCGCGGGAAAGGATGGATGAAGCTGGAATCACCCCCTGCACCCAGAGGGGACTCCACAACATTCCGCTCGTGCCCAGCCCATCCCGGAGCTGCCTCCAGCTCTCCTTCGTGCCAGGGAATGCGTGATCCTTGCAGGGAGGATGCCGCATGCCAAGGAGGCTCCGGCAGCCTGCGGAGCTTTGGGAAAGGCACCTGACAGGCTAGGCAGCATTTTCCTGCAGGGCATCGTTTCACGGCTCCAAGGCGTTCTGAGCACGGGAGATTCGTGTGCAGGCACGGAGCAGCAGGACAGGCTGGGAGCCCGGGAAGAGCAGGAGCTGAGTCAAGGGACTGGCATGAGAAAAAGTGGGTCGGGTTTGGGCATGGGCACGTGGAGGGGAGAGGGAGGAGGCAGCTCCCGGGGGCAGGGCACACAAACACTCCCACACAGAGCCTGAGCACGGCTTCCATGGATTTACCTGTGCTGCCCAGGCTGGGTGAGGCCCTCAGCAACCTGGGCTAGTGGGTGGCATCCCTGCCATGGCGGGGGAGTTGGAATGAGACAGTGTTCAAGTTCCCTTCCAACCCAAACCGTTCCATGATTCCGTGATTTGTGACCCTGGGGGTTCACCTGTGCTCTGCCTGCAGCAGATCATTGGGTCTCCTGCATTCCAGCCACGAAGCTTCCCTCTGACCTGGGCAGAGCCCTGGGCTCGGGATGAGGGGGGGAGCCCGTGGGACCACCCCAGCAGGCAGGGTTTGGGGGTCAGGGTCGTGCCCCGAGCCCGTGCGAGCTCCGTGATGCCGCTCGTGCCGCCTGCCGCCCCAACTCCAGACACTTCCATGAGGAACAAATGCCACACGCCGCCCACAGCCAGAGGGAGGGGACAGCTAAAAATACCCTCCCCTCACGGCTGCCAGCAAACCCCAGCGGGGCCACCTGCCAGCGGGGAGCCAGAGCCACCCCGAGCAGAGCCATCTCGGGAACGGGAATAATTCCTGCGGCGTGACCCGGCGCTGCTGGAATGTGCTCCTCGGAGCCGGGATGGGTGCCCAGACAGCTCAGCCCAGCTGGCAGCTCCCCACGCTGCCTCCAGACACAGTGAGAGGCACAGATCCCGGGGAGACAGGCGAGGAAAACCCCGAGGGGGCTGACATCTTTCTCTGCCACCTCCCCAGGAGGGCAGCGGAATTGCCAGACCGGGGGCAAAAGGCACCGACAAGGCCACGGAGCTGCTGGCAGAGGGGTGGGGGACACTGCTGGGGACCGGGGACATTGCTGTGGGGACCGGGGCGTTGAGGGGACCACAGCAGAGGCGTTGCTCTGGGGTTGGGACGGGGACATCGGAGCAGCCTGTCCCCCCCTGGAGGGAGGGATGAGGATGGTGGGGAAGAGCTCCTGAGCCTCCATCACCGTGCACGAGATTTTCTCAAGGTCTGGGTGGGGGTGGCACCTTCCCAGCGTGGCCATCAGTGTCTTGTCCGAGCAGCAGGGCACGAGCAGCTCTCCTGTCCCCAGATGTCCTGCAGGGTCCGCCCCTCCCCTGAGCAGCGCTCATCGAAGCGCCCCTAAGGGGCAAGGTTTGCTCCCCCTCTGGAAGCTCCTGGGCTCCCAGGGATGCTCCATATGGACTGAAATTCCTCTGATCTCTGGGCAGGCACCGTGGGAAGCTGCTCCCTTCAGCTCCCCTGGCTCAGGACAGCACTTGGGAGCTCAGGGACAGGATGTGACGGAGAGCAACGGGCCCCACGCTGCCTCTCACCCCCCAGAATGAAAACCCAAGATCCTGGAGGACACATTGCAGCGTAAAGAGCGTGAAACTAGAAAACATCTCGCAGCTCCCTGCCTGCCTGGCTCCGCAGAGATCTGCCCACTCAGCCCGAATCCGGAGCCATGGAAAAGGAGCAAACCAGGAGAGCTTTGTCGCTGTTCCAGCCCTTCGGAGATTTGAAACTTGACAACAAGGCAGGAGAGATTTTTCACCCTGTTTTTGCAGCTTATCAGTGCATGAAAACGCTGCCTCACTCCAGGCCAGACCCAGGGAGAGAGCTGCTCCCAGTGCCCAGGGAGAGACCAGCTCCCATTCCCACAGCCAGCAGCCCCCAAGCTCTGTGGGTGTCCTGCCAGCACCAGAGCACCCACAGCCCCCTGGAGCACCCACAGCTGCACCCACAGCCCCCTGCAACAGCACCCCATGAGCAGCGCCCACCCCCCTGCAGAGCTGCCTCCAGCTCTGGTGTCTCCAGAAGGATGTGGAGCTGCTGGATGAGTCCAGAGGAGGCCACGGAGATGCTCCAAGGGCTGGACCCCCTTTGCTCTGAAACTAGGCTGGGAGAGCTGGGGGTGCTCACCTGGAAAAGAGAAGGCTCCAGGGAGAGCTCAGAGCCCCTTCCAGGGCCTGAAGGGGCTCCAGGAGAGCTGGAGAGGGACTGGGGACAAGGGCTGGAGGGACAGGACCCAGGGAATGGCTTCCCAGTGCCAGAGGGCAGGGCTGGATGGGATATTGGGCAGGAATTGTTCCCTGGGAGGGTGGGCAGGCCCTGGCACAGGGTGCCCAGAGAAGCTGGGGCTGCCCCTGGATCCCTGGCAGTGTCCAAGGCCAGGCTGGATATTGGGGCTGGGAGCAGCCTGGGACAGTGGGAGGTGTCCCTGCCATGGCAGGGGGTGGAATGAAATTTAAGGTCCTTTCCATCTCAACTATTCCATGATTCCATGACCCAGGGCCCCTCCAAAAGCCACAGAAGCTCTTGCTCAGGATGGCTTTGCTTGGGCTGCTCTGCACCCCAAAAGTGACCCCTCTTCCCCCTTCCCCCATGAATTCAGGCTTTCCTGCCCTGATCCTGTGTTTGCCAAACCTGGGGGGCCCCACGAGCTCGCCCCAACCCCAGCAGGACGAGCGGGTTGCCCAGGGGAATCCAATCCGGGAGGATCCCGCATTTCCCGCTGGGAAGGAATTTATCCCAAGGGAGGAAAGCAAGGTAGGACCCTGAGCCCGTGGCAGTCCTCAAGGCCCAGGAAGCCGCTGCAGAGGAGCTGCATTGCACAGGACTGAGTCATCCACTCTTCCTGCTGCCTCATGTCGGATATAATGGACGTGAGGGGAAAAAAAGCAGGATTACGTTTTCTCTTCCTCCGCCTGCCACGATCCTGAAGTGCGGCACGGTGAGGACCAGCCTGGCTCCATCTGGGGCACAGCTCAACCCTGAAGAGCCTGGGAGGGTCTCCCCTGACCGTATGGAGGTCTCCCCACGGGCAGGGAGCAGGTGAGATGCTTCCCGCCGGGATCTTTCCCGGGATCAGGGCGCCGCAATCAGTGGGTGCCACACGGCAGGTTCTGAGCTGTTCCCTTGGCATGTTTGTTCCGCGGCTGAATAGCCGGGGTTAGGAAAGGCTCTGATTCACCGGGTGGGCTCATTCGAGGGCAGTTTCCTGTCCCTGCTCCCTGCTCCACCCTCCGCCGGTGCTGCCGGACTGGTTGTGCCGCTGCTGGAGAGGGACGAACACCCCCTCGGGGCTCCTGCAGTGCCAGGGGGCATTTCCAGCCCCACAGGCAGCCAGCTCACCCCGCAGTGCCCGGGCAGCTCGCGGCAGGTCCCCTCCACTCGTGAATCCACCCCGGAATGCTCCCGCTGGAGGTTTCCCCGGCCGATGTGGAGCCCGGCAGAAGTGCTGCACCCGGCTGGGCCGTATTTCCATCAGCGGGCTGGAAATAAATCCCCAGTCCGGCTGCTGATATTCGCAGCTGACACAGGGGCCTGGCAGAGCAGCAAACAGGGATGAGGAGCCAGCAGCCCTCAGCCTGGCACAGGCCGGTCCAAGCCTCCCTGTTTCATCCCCCAGCTGAGAGTTGGAGCTGGGAGCAAGCAGTGCTGGCTGTTCCTGCCAAACTGAGCCCGGGGTTTGGAGAAGAAATATGCAGGAGCAGTAGGAAGTGAGGTTTAGCATCCCTGCGAACCTGAGGGAAGGGGAGAGCTGCTGCTGGGGGCTGAGAAAGCCCAAAGTGGGCTGAAATTCCCAAGAAAAACCAGATAAATGTGTCAGGAAGAAATAGGAACGGTGACGGN
The DNA here is from genome assembly GCA_013399225.1 of Rhipidura dahli. NCBI lineage: Eukaryota > Metazoa > Chordata > Aves > Passeriformes > Rhipiduridae > Rhipidura > Rhipidura dahli. Next base: position 169,868 of record VXAC01006328.1, read on the forward strand.
CTCATGTCTGCACTGCCGTGAGTCAGCACGCCAGGATCACCTGCCCAGGGCAGCCTTGGGATAGACAGGATCTTTAAGGCTCCGTCCCAAACCACGCTGTGAATTCCGTGGCCACGCAGGAATCAGGGATTCCACGCAGGGATAGGGATGCGGTGGCTCTGTACCCCGGGGAGGTGGCCCTGTGTCCTGCCGTGTGTCCTGCCATCTCCGGGGGTCCTGTCCCAC
>VXAC01006328.1:175759-320156 GCA_013399225.1 Rhipidura dahli
TTGGCAAGGGCCACGCTGGGCTGCTGGCCACGCCATCGATTTGCTTCAGCAATATTTAAAGCTCCCGATTAATTTCCAAATGCAGAGGAGTGGTTTCCACTTGTCTGGCTGGCTGTGAGCATTCCCAGCCCTGCTGGGCTCTGGGAAGACGGGCAGGGAGGGGGGACAGAGGGCCTACAGGGGGTCACAGCGGGATCAGGTGCCCGAAGGAGATCCCTGCCGCTGTCGCCGGGCTGGCTGTGCCCGCCTGCGCTGGGGACGTGAGCGGTGCCGGGAGCTGCAGAGCCCGAGCCGGCCAAGCCAGCCCTGCCTGGCAGGATGCCCGTGGGGCCATTTCGGAGCACCGGCGGATGGGGAGGGCTCTGCAAGCGGGAATTGCCTCCCTCTCCCCAGCAGAAGGAAGGAGGAGGAGGAGGAGGAGGAGGGGGAGGATTCCCCCGGGGCTTTTAACCCTCCCCTGCCGCTGCTCAGTTCATTCTGCAGCCCCAGGGAGCACCAGGCCAGGGCTGGATCGTGCATCCGCAGCACTCACAGCAGCACCCAGCGCTCCTCATCCTCCCAAACCCCCCTTCCGGGACCTGAGGCGTCCCAGGGAAGGCAGAGCCCACGGTGCACGCTCCCCGTGCTGCAAATTCCCAGCTCAGCATCCTCCCCGGTGAGCGTGGCATGTCGGGGATGCGGATCCCAGCTCCCATCCTTCCCAGATCCCAGGGAAAGAGGCTTTATCCCAGCCGGGCAGCGGCAGGAGCAGCTCCCCCGGGAGCAGTGTCATAGCTCGGGGCCGTGCCGTGCTCTGGCCAGGGTGATTCAGTGCCTGGCTGGCTGGAGCTGCTCCCCTCAGAGCCTCTGAAGCCCGCACACGCCGTTAAAACGCCGCCTGAAATATTTATCGAGTCAATTTTCAACTCACATAAACTCCGTGCTTACTAAGGGGAAAAAAAAAAAAAAAAGAAAAAAAAAGAAAAAAAGCCAAACGCACTCTCATTTTCCGTGAATCCCTGAAATGCAAAGCGAGCCGCCGGTGCCAGGTGGGCTGGGTGCCCACGGAGCCAGCCCCGAGCCAGCCATGCCTCGAGATGCGGGAGAGGCTCTGCACTCCCACCCACGCTGCCAGCTCCTGCTCCCCGGGGCCTCCTCGGGCTGTCCCTGTCCCTGTGCCCGCTTTCCAGCCGGGTCCCTCTGCTCCTGACACAAGGGAGCTTTGGGAGTTTTTTGGAGCTGGTGGAGCGGCTGCTGGGGCCCTTTGCTGAGCGAACACCCAGGGCTGGCTCAGCCCCAGGCTCCCCGAGCAGCCCCGGCCGGGCGGGACCGGAGCCTTTGTGTCCCTCCCGGAGCGGCGGGGAAGGGGAGGGGGGAGATTTGCAATGGAAATGGAGCGGGCGCTGCTTGAACATCCCCAGCAAAGAGCCATTAGCGCTAATGACGGCTCTCGGCGCGGAGCAGAGGGCACTCCCCATCCGCAGGCTCGGAGCACTTTGCGCCGAGCCATTTTCCCCGCAGATCCTCACCCCGCGGAGCCGGCGGGTGCGGGATGCCAGGGATGCTCCTCCCAGCGCCGGAACCGGAGGGAAGAGGGCTGGGATCCCTCTCCCTGCCCCACAGCCTCCGGCAGAGGTGGTGCTTCACTTGTCCTCTCCCTCGAGGACTTTGTGTCACCTCCAGAAGGTCTCTCGGGGACTCTGGTGTCGGGGAGGGGTCGCGGGGTTCATCCTACAACTCCAAAGCCTGTGGGAGAGTGGGAGCACAGGGACACCTGCCCAGAGATTCCATCAGAGCCTGGCAGGGACCAGAACTTCATCCCGACCAGTGCCACGGAGCGGGAGAGGGGCAGGCAGGGAGCTGCTATGGTGGGAGCTTCCCCTCGGTGGGGCAGGGGGATGTGGACAGGTTTTCCCAGGATGTGGAGAGGTTTTCCAGGTGAACCCCCCGGCTCTGAAGCTGAGCTGTGGCTGTGAGAGCGCTGCAGAGGGGCTGGGAGAGCAGCTCCGACAGGCTCCGGCGATAAACAGGAATTAGAGATGCATTAGGAGCCGCTTCAAAGCCCTCCCGGTCGGAGCTGCAGCGTCTGATGTCACAGATGCTCTGCGCTGAGGCGGGAGGAGCGGGCTGGCACGGGGCTCTGCCTGCCCCGTGTCCCCAGGGGTCCCCGCAGCAGTGCCAGGACTGTGCCACACCCCTGGTCCTGTGTTCCCACGTGTCAGGGAAGTGCCGTGCCCCTCTCAGCTCCCAGCTCCTGGCAGCTCCCAGCCCTCTTCCCTGGATACAGGGATGTGTGGGTGCTCCCGGGATGTCACCCCCGGGTGCCCAGGGCGGCTGGGAGCTGGTGGCATCGCACACAGGCCTTGTGCCCCGAGGCTCCAAGCGAGCAGCTCCCTTCTCCTGACTCCAGGAGGGAGGGGGGAGATGGGCAGATCCCAGATGCCCCTCTCACACAGCTGGGAGGGCTCCTGGGAGGGGGTTTCCAGCTGCCTTTCCCACATCCCGCCCCTCTCTCCCAGCCAGATCTCGGGTGGGCACTGGGAGATGCTTCCGGTGCTGCACCCCCTGGCAGAGGATGAGCTCAGCTGGCTCCTGCACCGCTTTGGAACACCCCAGATCCATTTAGGGATATTCCCCCTCCCTCCTCCGAGCAGGACATTAACCCCAGGTCTATTTTGGAAACCTTGCCAGGGAAGCCAATCTGCTGTGAGTCCCAGGGGGCTGTGCAGAGGCCCAGGCGCAGTGCTGGGAGCCCAGCCAAGGACGTTTCCACTGGAAAATCCTGTAAGGGAGAGATGTCAGCCCCCAGGCCCCATCCTGCTGATCCCTGCCGCGTGGAGGGGGCACAGGCAGGGCACAGAGCTGGGGTGCAGGGGTTAACTCCGGGGTGCAGCTCCTCCTGCTGGCCCCAGGGCCCCTCTCCACGCTGTTTATTTTTATCCCTCTCTAGATGGATCGGTGCGCGGCGTCGACGCCGCCAGAAGATTTTCCCCCTGCAGTTCCATCACACAGCAATTTAAGGTTAGCCCTGCCTGCCAGAAGGAGTTGAAAGCTTTTAAGAAGCCTATAAAGCAGGCATCTATCCTGCCCTGGTTTGATTCCGCTCCTTTGTTTATGGCTGAGGTCACCGGCTCGTGGCTCGGGGAGGAATCCAGGTCACCGGTGGGGCTGACGTGGGGCGAGGGGGGCACTCCCTGCCTGGCTCTGACACCTCCTGCGTGGAGTCCCCGGGATGGGCTCGCCTCTGGATGCACACACCCCCCACCCTGGGATGGACTGAGGGGATGGGAGGGCTGGGAGAGACCCCTGAGTGCTGGGAGCAGCAGGGGGGCCCAAAAACACCTCCCCAGACAGGAGATTTCCCCTTGAGGAGCTCACCAGCCTCAGCAAGACCCCAGGAAGCCAAGGAAGGACTCCAGGGAGCAGGAGGCTCATCCCCACCAGGGCAGGGGTTCACCAGAGGGCACTGGGATGCCCCGTGGGTGGGTTTGGTGCTGGAGATGCCCTGAGGGTGGGTTTGAGGCATGTCATGCCCAGCTGCTGGGGTTTGGGAGGCACTGGGGGAGGTTTTGTCCCCCAAACCAGCGCTGTCTCTGCTGCCAGGGCAGATGTTGGGATCCAGGCGGCAGCCAGCTGCCCCTCCAGCCTGCTGGAGGAATGCGCAGGGAGGCACAGGGACACCCACGGTGCTCCCAGCCCCTCAGGCAGTGGCTTAGGATCAGCACAGCCAAAGCGCAGCCCTTAATCCCCCTCCCAGCCCGGCAGTTGCCATGGAGAGAGCCACGGAGCACTTCTTGTCACCCCCTGCCCTGCCTGAGACCCTCCTCCCAGCCCTGCCTCGCTCAATATCCCTGTTCCAGGTGGGTATCCTGCCGGTTTCCCCACCACAGCGTCTCTGGGAAAGCTTTTCCAGCCTGCCTTTCCTCATCCTCCCAGCTGGGACAGTTCACATCCGTCTGCGCTTCCCCCGGACCTGCCAAGGCCATCCCCAGCTCCCTGATCCCAGATCCCACCTCCTGCCAGGCCTGCCCGTGTCCCCTCGCTGCCTTTCCCCAGGGATGGGCGCCGTGGCCCCAATGCCAGCCCTGCGGCGAGGCAGTGGCAGCTGCCAGCGCGCCGTGCTGCAGAATTCCCAGGTTTTCCATAAAGCCGCGTTTCCAGGGCCTGTGCGCACCCATCTGTGTGGCCAGGAGGGCACGGGGGATCCCAGGCTGCTGCTCCCGGCTCCTTCTGCTCATCCCCAGCCCTTTGCCAAGCCGGGCTGGGCGCTTTTTGGAGAGTTATTTTAAGGCAGCTGGTTTGGGGCTGCGGCTGGCGGGGAGGATCGGCGGGGCCAGCGCGGTTGGAGGGACAGCAGCTGGAGCGGGGAAAGAGCGGGAGGATGGGCGGGATCCCTTTATCCCGCATCTCTGCCGATCCCAGAGCATCCCAGCGCGCCTGGCAGCCAGGGGAGGGCAGCAGGGAAGGGGAGGGCAGCCGGGATGCGTCAGGAGGAGAGGACACAGGGCCACGCGTCACCTCCGTGCTCACCTCCGGTGACCCCCGGGCTGCAGAGTGGCTGGCTGGTCCCAGGGGAGGATGCAGCAAAGCGGTGCCAGCAGCGCTCAGCCCGGCCCGGGAGGAGGAGCAGGAGTGGGATAAGGAGCAGCAGGAAGAGCAGGGAATGTCCTCTGAGGGCTGGGAGAGGCACAGGTACCCTCAAAAATGGGGCGATGTGGGGTTTAGGGTGTGACATGGGGGAGTTGCTGTGACTCCCTCCCGGCCTGGCGGATCAGGGGGGTGATCTGTGCCCTTGTAGGGGTGTGGAGCCCTGAAATCCAGCCCAGCCCCAGGAATTTGTTCTCTCTGGCCTCACTAAGGGAGCAGGGGAAGCCACAGCTCCCCCTGAAATCCAGCCCAGCTTCCTAAATTTGGTCTGTCTTTGGCCCCTCCAAGGGAGTGGAGGAAGCCACAGCTGCCCCACGGACCACAGAGATGCCCAGACTCCCTGTGATCGAGCCAGCTCTTCCTCCAGAGTGTTCCTGCAGCCCGGAGATGCCCAAACTCCCTGAGAATGAGTTGGTTCTTCCCTGAAACACCACACAGCTCCCAGCCGGCATCAACTGACCTGGATGTCCTGGGATGGGAAGCCGGTGCTGGAGTGAGTGGAGCATCCTCCCAGCTCCTGGGCTGCTCTCTGCCTGCTGTCCACCTCGGGAGGGGCATTTCCATGCTGCAGGTGACTCCCAACAAATGGCTTTTGCTGAAAGCTTTGCAGAATGAGGCGTTCTAGGAGGATAAATCCCTCCCCAGGGACGCAGCCGCCTGGGAGCCGCAGGTTGGTGCAGATGTGGCCACAGTTCCAGCTGTTGGCTGTGCCCCACGGCCTCGGCTGCAGCCTCCAGAACACCCCGAGCCTGTGTGCGAGGTGCCTGTGGGCCCCTGCCCACCCTGCCTCCCTCTGCACACAAGTGGGCCCCGGGGAACTCCAGGGAGAAACCATCGGCCATGAGTTGCTTGTGCGATAAAATCTGCCCAAAATCAGCTCCCAAAAGTGACATTGCAGAGCAGGCAGAGCCTGCTGGAGCTGGGGGATGGCCCGGAGCTCAGAAAGGAACGACAGCTCAACAGCTGCTCTCTGCATCAGCGCAGCATCAGGAACCAGGCCTGGAGCTCCGACGGTTTCCCTGTGGGAAAGTGTTGGACACCTCTGCCCACAGCCCAGGTTCTGCCCTAGCACCAGGATCGGGGAGGGGATTTCTGGGCAGCACAGGGTCCCATCCCCCTGCTCCCTGGATATTCCTGGCTCTCAGCTCCTGGCTGCAGATCAGGCTGAATCAGCCCCCACCACGGGGAGATGAGGATTTCCTGCCCCCCTGCTCCTCCCTGCAGAGCCGGGCTGTCCAGCCCACCACAGATGGGCAGCTCCGGGCTCTGGAAATGCACTGGGCTGCTGGAGGGCGCAGTTTGGGCCAGAAGCTCTGATTTTGGGCAACAATGGCCGAGCAGTGACCATCTGCACAGTGTGCTCCAGGCCCACCCAGCTGCCTCTGGGATCCTTCCTCTGACCCCAGCAAAGGGCTGGGTTTTCCCTTGTCATGATGAGCCCCAGAGGAGTCACAGAGGGGCTCAGGGGTGTCTGGGGTCTGGGCAGGGTGACCCAAACCCTTGTGACACGTGAGGTGACATGGACGAAGCCCCCTGCCCTTCCTCTGCAGCCTCCTGCTTCGAAGTGCCCTCCCCAAATGCTTGCTGGCCCTCAGCTATGGACCACATCCTGACATCCTCCAAAAATCCTAAAAATAGGGATGGGGCTCCTTCCCTTGGCTCCACGTCACAGAGACCCAGTGAGGCTGGCACTGTACCTCACGTCCTTGCTGCCACTACCCGCGGTGTCCCCTCAGTCCCCACTGCCCTGGCCCCATCCTGGCTGGGGGCTCCTGGGAGGGGACACAGAGTGGGGCCGGCCGGAGGCACCGGGGGCTGGCAGTGCCAACGTGTCCAGCCATTTGTCTGTAATTAAAAGTTGTGTGTAGAGATTTCCTGCGACATGTCCCGCGAGTCCAGCTGCAGACACGGTGCCGTTGGAAGCAGGAGATGCTAATGAGTGCTTGTGCATATTAAATACCTTGTTTACACTAAGACAACAGCCGGTGGAGCTGGGGGGAAGGAGGGGAGGTGGCTGCAATCTTCTCTCAAGCTTTCTGCCCCTCAGGAGCTGCTGAGCCCAGGTTTGGCCAGGCTCTGGCTGCTGGGATGCTCCAGGGCTCTCAGCAGCGATGCCACCACTCTGCTTCAAGCCCTGAGTGCCACTCAGGTGTGCCTGGGGAACTCCTGTGTGGTGCTGAGGCTCACAGGGGGGTTTGGGGGAGCAACTGCCCACTCTGCCCAAAGCCTGATGAAGGGCTGGGCTCACGTGCTCCTGGCCGTGGGGGCCTGGGGGCAACTGGGAAGGAGGAGAAGGCAGCAGGATCAGGGGGACAGAAGGACCCCCCTGCCCAAGCCCTGCCGGTTCCTCACTGCCCACTAGCTCTGGTTGCACGAGAGGCAGGAAATATCCCCAGCCCTCCCCTGTCCCAGGGCAGAGGGCACCCGAGCAGGATCCCGCCCTGCCAGGAGGGACAGTTCCGTCTCTGGGGTGTGGCTGGACTGGGGTTTGCCAGCACAGCCCTTCCCCACCAACGTGGGGGGCTGAGCTGAGGGCTCGGGGGCTGTCCTGGCTTGACGGTGGCCTTGGGCTGCTGAGGGGACACAGTCGTTGTCACCTTCCCAGTCAGGTGCCCCTCGCTGCCCTGCTGAGCCAGCAGGAACGCCCAGCCCAGGGCCTTTCAAGGCTCCAGGGGAGTCCTCATGTCCCTGGAAAACACGGAAGGGCAGGACAAGGGCGGCAGCTCCAGCACTGCTGCTCCAGGGCAGGGATCAGGCAGCTCCCTCCAGCTGCATTCAAGGAGCTGGACAAACTCCAGGAAAGACATCCAGCAGCCCCCAGTGTGACCCCCCAGGCTGCTGCCCTGGCTGTGGGTCATCCTTCCCCGGCCAGCATCCACCGTGTCCATCCACCCCCGGCAAGCTCCCGCACCCCACAGCACCCAGCACGCTGTGGGTGGCAGCCCCGCCTGCTCCCCCCCTTTCTGGGGCATTCTCAGGGGGCTGCTGGGTCCCTGCTGCCCCAAAACCACAGCTTCAGCTCGGCTGCTCATTGCTGCTGCCTCGGGAAGAGGCTCCTAGGGCGAGGCATGCAGGGCTCATGTGTGCCACCACACATCCCGGCCCGGCCTTATCCCAGATCCTCCTGCTGAAGCCGAGCCTGTCCCAGGAAGCCAGCCCGGGCTGGGTGATGGATGTGATCGCTGCCAGGTTGCCTGGGCTGGGCACCGTGGAATCGTTTCTTCCCCAGCTTCCTCCAGGGACGGGCGGGCGGCAGCGCCGGGAGTTGCTGGAGAAGGCTTGGAAGGGCTCAGCTCCGCAAAGACAGAGCTGGCATCGAGGGACGGCCGAGCTGGGGCCCTCGGGGGCACACCCTCCGCACCCCACCGGCAGCAGCTGTACCACAGCAGCATCGCTGTTGTGTTTTCCCCGCGTTCCCCGCAGCGCCCGGAGCGAGTTCCCGCAGCGCGGTCCCGAGCCGGGAGGGGAGAGCCCACGGCTGGAGCCATGGATGTGGCTCCAGTGGAGGAAAACCGAGCGCCGGGAATGTGGAGCTGCTCTGGCTCGTGCCAGGCTGAGGGAGAGCCTGGCGGGCAGGCGGGAGGATGGCAGGGAGCCCAGTGTGTGCGGGGTGACGGCAGCAGGGCCCCGTAGCAGCTCCCCCATAGACCCAGACACCGCTCCGGACACCCCGAGCCCATCTCTGCATCCCTGGGACTGTGCCCTGGGATAAAGGAGGGAGCAGGGAGCTCTGTGTGCCCCCACGGGATGGTGTCACACGGACCGTGCCACCCAGGGCCGCTCACCCCGCTCTGCACCCTGCGCCTTCCCAATCCCCGTCTCCAGGAATTCCCAATCCCCGTCTACAGGGCGCCAGCACTTCGTCCCCTGTCAGTCTCACACCTGGTGGGAGAGGGGGATCGTGTTGGCACCCCTGCCCGGGCCCCTCAGGGTGTTGCCCACCTTTGGGCACCGCGGGATGGCCGGGGCAGGGGGATGGGTGGGGCTGGCACCAGGGGCACACGGGGGAGGGTGGCACTGAGACAGTATGACCCCAGTGCTCATGGCTGCTGTGGGGAGTCCATAGCAAAGCTTTTTGGGGGCGAGAAAATGTTTTTTGGGGGTTCAAGAAAGCCTTGGGGCAGCGGGGCGAGCCCCTGGAACACGATCCCTTCTCCTGGAGCCCTGAGTGCCCGGCGTGGGGCAGGGAGGTGTCCCCGCCTGGGTGATGGGTGTCCCCTCCATGGGCACCGCCCCGCCTGCTCTGTCCCCAAAGGCCGCAGCTCCCAGAGATGCTACCAAAGTGCCACCAAGTGCCAGGTGCCGGTCCCTGCCCACACCCACCGAAGCGACGGGGAGGATCCAATTCCCTCCCACGCCGTGGTGGGCTCGGGGCTGGCAGGAACCAGCTCAGTGCCACTCTCGGCGTGTGGTTCCTTGGCCCTGACCCCGTCAGCGGTTTCCCCATCCCACCTGCACCCTGGAGCTCTGCCCACCCCTCCCACAGCTCCCACCCAGCCCCGGCTTTCCACGGAGCTGCCAATCGCGAGCGTTTTAAATGTTAATGACGACGTTTCAGATTTGTAGTGGAAACTAATTAAAATTGTTATTGTTAGCGGGTTTGAATTGCCCAGGTGTGAATCATTATCCTCATTAAAATAATCAGGGAGACGGGGATGTGACAGGAGAGCAGATGGATGAGGAGCAGCCTGAGCCAGCGACCCGGCCGGCCGGGGAGCCTCGGTGCCCGCGGGGAGAGGGGGCAGCGCTGCCCAGGCGGGCACAGACCCCGGGTCCAGCCCAGTCCAGCATCTCCTGCCCCATGGAATGTGCCCCATGCACAGCCTCAAGCGGGACACTGGGAATTTTCACAGCAGGAGCAACACTGGGGAGAGGCTGGGAGGCTGGAAGGGGTCATCACTCACCGTTCCCCCCACACCTCGCTCCTGCTCCCAGCTGAGTCATCCCGCCGTGTCCTGGCTGTGCCGCCCCGTGTCCCCCCAGAGCCGGGACCGTCACCTTCCCCCGCACGGATTCCCTGGAGCAAAGCTTGGACGCGTTCCCTGCCCGGTGCACCGGGAATGGGGTGACGCTCCCCAGGCTCGTGTGAGGAGCTGGAGGCCGTGGGGCCGTGCCCGGGCTCCTGTCGCAGCTGCCGGGCTTGGGGACACGGGGTGGCTCCCGCCGCAGCCCCGCCGGAGCCACCGGGCCGCTCGTGCCCCGGGGCTGCTGGTGGCCCGGGTGGCCCCGCGTCGCCGCAGCTGCTCGGGGCCCTGCGGTTCTGTCTGCAGGGAACAAGGGCCCCTTTCTGCCCCGTGAATGGGCTCAGTGTGCGCAGCCCCCGGCCGCACCCCGCAGCCCCCGGGCGGCGGGGTTGGGGGGTCAGCGGGACCCCGAGGGCACCGAACTATTCAGGGAAAGGGTACGGACCTCCCCGCGCTCAAGGTCGCCTTTGTGCCATGAATCCCAGAGCCGGGGCTCCCCTGGGGACGGGCGGTGACACCAAAGGGAGGAATGATGGCACGCGGCCAGCGCTGGGGCTCTTTGCTGCCAGTCTCGCCCTGGAGCTCTGTCTCATCCCTTGTCCCCAGCTGTGTGGAGCGGCTCTTGCTGCTCCCCAGGATTCCAGCCGGGAAAAGGTGGCACCGGGAGCTGTTTGCCAGGCGCTGGCCACAGGCGGCTGCAGAGATGTGCTGGCCAGGTGGCACTCAAGGCTAGTTTATCTGCCGATGTTTTCATCTATTGACAAATCTATTATTGATGATACACTTTGCTGGGCTTGGCAGAGCTCTGTCCGTGCTCCAATCGTATCCAACCAATAAATCTCAGCCAGGGCTTTGCCGTTGCTGCTGAATTAATTATCCCCAGATTGTTTTTTCATAAATATTTGACAAGCGCTAACAATGCAAGGCATGAAGCCCCCTGGTGATTCTGTGGCCCCCAATTCCCCTTCAAAGGGAGCCATCACCCCCAGCACTGTGGGACCAGGGTGGCTCCGGGAGATACAGAAAGGCTGGGGCAGGACCTCGGATGAGGAGTGGCTGCTCCCCCCTGTGTTTGGGGGGGTTTCACACAGGGATGTTTAAATGGGGCACAGCACCCAGACCCGTTTAATTCACGCATCAAAGGAGCAACAGGGACACCGGACCAGCCCTAAATGGATGGATGAGGATTGGACAGGATGAGGACGAGGTGTGGTGCTCCTGGGATGCACAGCTGGGATGCTCGACCCCCTCTGTGACAACACAGCCGGGCTGATGAATCATGGGATAGCCTGTGGTGACCCACAAGGATCATCCAGTCCAGCTCCCAGCCCTGCATGGGACATTCCCAGCAGTCCCACCCTGTGCCTAAAGGTATTGTCCATGCTCCTGGAGCTCTAGCAGCCTCGGGGCTGTGATCACTGCCCTGGAGTGGAGGATATGCTTGGGGTGTTGGGATGTTTGGGTATTATCCAGCAGAAAGCCTTGGCTCAGTGTTTGTTTGGTGTCGTTGAGCTGTGATCAGCATGCAGTGGAGCCCCTGGAAGGGGTCAGCCAGTATGGGGTGCTCTGAGGGGCACCTGTGCCTCTGCCGCTGCCCGAACCTCTCTGAACCCTGATGTCCTCAAAGTGCCCTTCCTGGAGACACAATCTCTGTGCTGGGCCCCTGGAATGGGATGACCTGGAAAAGCTGTGGGATCAGCCTTGGGCTTGGGCTCCAGGCACCCATGCTGTCCCACAGGCGAGCCTGCTGCAGCATCTGAGGAAGGGCACTGGGAGCAGGATGAGACCCAGCGCCAGGAGGCTGATCCAGGGCTGATCCTGTGGAACCCCAGCCAGCCGTGCTGCGGGCATGCGGAGGGAGCAGGGATCCAAATGCAAGTGCCAGGAGGCTGTGAGGAGCACCACAAACCCAGAGCAAGCACTGGGGGCGGCACAAGGCCGGCTCCAACCCTGCTGAGGAGAAAAGCTGGAAGCTTCCCAGCAAAGCCTGCAGTCAGGAGGGAAATCTTTGCCAGAGTAGGAGCCGCCTCAGCCGGTCTGCAGCTCTCCCTGCCAGGCCTGAGGGGCTGGAAGCAGCAGCCAGGATGCTGTTGGAGCCCAGCAGGTACCCAGAGAGTCCCCAGGGACTCACAGAGCTCACAGACCTCAGCAGCTGAAGTGGAAAATGCCGTGGCACTCATTCTGTGGCACTTGGAGCACAGGCTGGAGCAATTTTTGGGAAGTCTGGGCTGTCCCAAAGATTCCCACAGAATCCTTCCCCTGCTCTCCTGCTCAGCCTGAAGTCAGGCAGTGAAGGGGTGTCATGGACCAAAACCCCCTGAGAAGACTCTTCCCACCGAGTCCTGGCCTGTGCTTTAGGATGTGCTGAAGCCACAGCTCCGAGCAGTGACCCTGCAGCAGGGAGAGCTCTGGGCAGCCCCTCACACGCTGCCAGGATTCCCAGGATAAGCTGGCAGTGGACCAAAGCAGGGATGCTGAACTAGGCTGGGCAAATTAAACTGAGGGAAAGGAGGCCAAAAGCACCCGGGAGAGGCTGGGAATGGCACCGGGGCTGGAATCTTCCTCACGGAGATGCGTCGAGAGCGCGCCAAGGCGTGCTGGAGGTGGGAGTGGGGAGCCCTGCCCCGGGGGAATGGGCTGGCACAGGGCAGGGTGACTCTCAGCTGGTTCCTGGAGTTATCAAACAATTAAAGAAGTGATAAATTTAGCCCGAGGAACAGGAAATTGGCAATAATGCCGAAATGGAAGGAAGCAGTTGAGCTAACTGCTGGGCACTCTACAAAATTGGCTATAAAAAAGAAGGACTGCCATAAATGCGAGGGCAGCCAGGAAAGGACACTGCTGGTAATGAAACCCCTGCTCCCCATGCGGGAAATGGGAAGACACAGAGCTGGAGATGGGAAAATAGCAACCGTGGCAGGAGGAGTGGCAATGGACAGGCAGCAGCACAGACCGCGCCGGGTTCTCCCATCCCTGAATTGACGGTGTTGTACTGAGAGTCCCCAAAAACCACAAAATCCCACCCCACCATGTCGGAGCGTTGTCCTGAGCTCCAGCAGCATCCCTGAGGAGAGGTGGGAATGGGCTGGGAGAGGCAGCGGGATGGTGGGAGAGCTCGTTCCCTGGGATTGCATCTCACAACCAAAAATAAACACCAGGAGTGGGCTCGGGCAAGTGCAGCCCATGGGAATTGCCTTCGGAGGCCTCTCCCCATCAGCAGCAGCCTTTGGGAAGCTCTGGGCTCTCTGGAGGTGCTGGAGCCGCTCCCCTCCTGCGCGAGTTAGCAGCAACAGCAGCTCCGCGACAAACCCGAGCTGAGGAATTGTTAACGGTGACTGGAGCTGCTTCCAGCGGATCCAGGACAAAACATTCAGCAAAACTCCTGCTACAGGAGGGGAAAAAAACCAACAAGGGAGCTGCCTTGTGTTCCAGAGGCAGGGAACTGGGATCTCATGGGGTGCAGGCGCGTCCAGGGCCCCTTGGGATGGTGGCCATGACCCCTCCGTTCCCTCTGCCTTCGGATGGAGAGAGTTTGGGGTGGTTTCACTGCTCTGCTGTGCCGAGAACTGAGCAGGGTTTGGCTGCTCCAGGCCACCAGCAGTCCCTGGGTTGGTGGCATCCCTGGTGGGGCACAGAGCTGATGGGAGCTCTGGGTATGGCCGAGGTTTGTGCCCTGGAGGAGCCTCCCGTGGGGTTGGTCACCACGTCGGGAGGAGCCGCTGGAATCGTGAGGCCACGGCTCAGGCACAGAGCTGTCCTGGGGAATGTCCGTCCCAGAGAGGGGGTTCCTCTCTGCACTGAGCTGCTGGGCTGTCCCACAGGCCCCCGTAAGGGCTGGGACCCCCCCGTCCCTGCCCTGCTGAGGGGGAGTGGGGAGCTAAAGGGGCAAGAGGAGGGTCCCGGGGGTCTCTAAGGAGCACAGGGGTCCCCACACACCCCAAATCTGGGTGGCTGCTGTAGCAGCCATGCTCAAGGCCCTGCATGTGGCCCCTCCAAGGGTGCTGTCCTTCGATCCCCCTCCCAGCTCATCTCTGGGCACAGATGCCAGCCCACTGCCCCAGCCCTGTTGTCCCCAGCCCTGCAGCCATCCCTCAGCCCTTCCCAGCCTGCAGCAGGTCTGGCCACCTCCGTGAGCACCTGAACATCCATCCCAGGCTTCATTTCCATGGGATTGAGGCTGGCTTCAGGCACGGAGACCTCAGGCAGAGGCAGTGCAGAGGAAATGCTCTTTTATAACACCCTCCTGCCCATCTGTTGCAATCCTGAACCTCAACCCCAACCAATGTCCCTTCCCCTGCTCCAAGGTGGCCCCTCCTCAGCTCCCTGCTGGCTCCTTGCCCCCCAGCAGCCCCCAGTCCCACTGTGCTGCCCCACCCCTTCCCAGCATCCAGCCCATCTCCCCGCCAGAGTCTGGGTGCTCCGTGAGCACCATGGGCTGGGTGATTGCAGGGGCTGAGGTGACCCTGGCAGTGCCCAGAGCTCCCCCAGCATTCCTGAACCTCTGCAGGGAGCACCAGGATCTGCATGGTGGAGGTACGGACAAAGGGAAAACCCCACCTGAGGTGGCTCCTGGCTCTGAATGGGGGTGGATTTGGGCCCCTCCACAGTCCAAACCCTCTGACACAGCCACAGCAGAGCTCCAGCCACGGGAGGGGACATGAGACCCCCAGCCCAGGCTGGAAAAGCTGCTCCAAGGCTAAAAACCCTCTCACCTCTCAGCGCAGGCTCAGCAGAAGAACCGGCTCCTCCCATGGCAGCAGCCGGAGCCGGGCAGGGAATTTCCATTGGGCACTGCAGGGTCCACAGGGCAGTGTCAGGCACGTGGAGAGGCCACCGGAGCCCCCTGAGAGGCACTGCACGAAGGCTGCGGTGCCGAGGAGGGGACGGATGAGTCACCCCGGGGAGCACAGCCCACGCTCCCCCATCTCCCACCAGCAATTAATGCCAGCACTAAATACAAACACGGCCCCGTTAGTCACCAGCGGGACGTGGCCGGGTGGCAGCGGCATTAAAAATGAAACAAACTCCCACGTGGAAACCTCCAGCTCCTCTCGGAGCTGCTAATTTATTCCCCTTGCTGCTGCTCAGCCTGCAGACGGGCCCCGGCGCGTGGGATGAGTCCAGAGCTGCCCGAGCCCACCTTCCCCGGGAAAAGAGCAGCCAGAAAGGGGCAGGAAAGAGGGGAGGGCATGGAAGGGATGCAGGGCAGGATGCAGCTCTGAGGCACAGGGGAATCTCAGGGAGGACTCCTGCGGGAGAACGGCTCCTGGCTGGAGCACGCCAGGCTTGAGCCACACCCCTGTGGCCCAAATCTTCCCTGGATCATGAGTCCTGTGGGATTTTATGGATCACAGCTCCTTTCTCTCCCAGCAGACAGTGGCTGGACACATTTTGACAGCTCACAGCGCTTAAAGCAGCTGGTGGCCGCAACCCCACATTCTGCGGGAGCTGGAAATCGATATTTCTCACCAGGCGCTGTGAAGCACGTGGGGGGACAGGAAAGGCCACCCTGCTCTGCCAGGGTCATCCCAGGATGGGGCAGCGCAGGTTCCCGCTGCTCTCAGGGGCTGGGCGCCAGCGTTGCCCAGTGGCACGTGGTCCTTTTGGGGAGCATCTGCTGTCATTTGATGTAAACAATGAGGCTGGACCCCCAGAGAACCCAAAGAGGCTCCGTGTCACCCCTAGAGCCGCATCCTGGGCTGAGTGGAGGTGGCTGGTTGCTGTCACTGAGTGCCACCCTGCTCTGCCTGGCGCTGCCCCCCCTCCCTGGCATCTCCAGGCCACCTTGTGCAGCAGCAAAGCAGGAGAAGCTGCCCTGGAGCTTCCAGGTGTCCCACAGAGCCATGGGACATCAGAGGCCACAAACGCCCCAGAGATGGGAACCCTTCTGGCTGCTGCTCATTCCACACCTCCACAGGGATACTGGGACCAGTATCAGGCAGGGACAGGGTGTCCCAGCCACCCTGGATCCCTGGGGTCTGGCAGAGCCCCCGAGGGGCTGTGGGACACCAGGAGCAGTGTCTGGCAGCCCCCACGCAACCCTCTGGCAGCGGAGCCCAGCTGCTTGGGCACCTCTGGATAATCCATCTGCTGAACATGCTCCAGGCCATTAGCTTTAACTAGAGGGAGTTGCGGGGAGAATCGTTAAAGGAAAAGTTCACAACGCAATTAATAAAGCACCTCATTAGGTCTCCTTCCTCTCTGGGTGTGCAGCTCCTGGCTCTGGTGCTCCTGCTCCCTGTGAGGAGACACCTCTCAGGAGGTGCAGCGGAGCCTCTCCGTGGCATTCAGAGCTGGATTCAGCTGCCCTTCCTGGCAGGTGGAATTTCAAGACAATGAGGGAATTGCACCCCTTGGAGGAGGGGATGAGGCAGACAAGCATGAAGGTGTCCCTTGGACAGGGCTGGAGCTGTGGGAGCTGTGGCAGTGCTGGAGATGGATTCCTATGGGAACGAGAAGCGGGAAATGCCAATTCCTTCCATGTCTCTCCATCTGCAGGCCCAGCAAGAGGCTTGTCCAGAGGGGAGTGAGGCAGGATCCATGGAAAGCCTTGTCCAGAGGGCAGGATCCCTCGGGAAGCCATCAAGACGGATGCTGTATCAGAGGAAAGACCATGAGGAAGGAGATGCAGGCACTTCCAACCACGCACAGGAGCCCCAGAGAGGGAAAAGGAGCTCTCCAGGGCCCATTCCTGCCCTCTGAGCCATGTTGGTTTGGGACAAGCTGTCCCATTCCTGCACCAGGAGCTGCTGGAATGCCTGGCCAGGGCTCCAAGGGGTTGCAGCAGATTTTCCATCTAAATCAGACTCCTTCTCTCTTAATCTCAGCCGGTACAAGTGGCTTAACCCATCGGACCAGCTCCAAATCCTCCTCTCCTCCTCCCGATCCCATCTAAGCCCCGAGTTTTCCCCCTGGATAATCTCTGATTCGCTGGGATCACGGGATTGCTCTGCCAGCTGCACAAATCCAGATGCTTTGCTGCTGTGCGGGCACCCAGATGGGGATGGATGCAGCTGGGGAATCCTGGAGACTCCTCCCTGCTCTCTGCCCCTGCCCAGCCCCGCTGCTCCCCTCCCGTGGAGCCCGGGAAAGCAAAGCCTTGGCACTGTGCAGGGAGAGGTGCCCACATTCCATGAAATCCACAGTTTCCCGTGGCAGAGAGCCTGGTGAACACATCCCTCTGGAAGCGGGATGAGATATAGGACCTCCTGGCCAGAGCTGGGATGGCAGGCCCGGGACACGGGCTGGGCATGAGCTCCAGAGAATTCCCAACTGAGGGATGGAAGACAAGGCCAGGGATGGAAGCTGAGGGCAGGGACTGCTCTGCTCTGCCAGGCTTGTCCTTCAGGGTCTGTGCAACACCCTCCCTGCATGGAATCTTGCTTCAGCCATGCAGCTCTGGGCTCCAGAGGCACAGGCAGAGAGCTGGAAGCATCTCCAGGCTGCTGGAAGCCGGACCCTATGGCACACGGGATGCTCTGATCCCAAAGAACAGAGACTAAACCCACTCCAGCCCTTCCTGTGCTGCTGCCCCAGTGATTACTGGGCAGGACAAAAGCAGGGAACAGCATGGAAAGAGCCTGCCTAGCCCAGGGCATGTCGGAGTCCTGTGTTCCCCCTCCGGATGCATTGTCCAAGGGGAAAATCTGGACATCAGAGGGCAGGGAGCTGTCACACAGGTGGGCAGTGCCCAGCCACACATCCTGCTCCACCCCTCCTTGTAGGGAAACGCTGTGACAGTGCCACTCTCCCAGATTTCCATCCCTCAGGTGGGAAATCCCTGCCTGCTAGGAATGAGGCTCAGCGTCACTGTCTTGCAGCCATTTTGGAGGCATTTCCTTCACAACCTCCTTTTTTTTTTTTTTTTTTTTTTGTTTGTTGGTTTTCTTTTTGTTTTCTTTTATTTTTTGTTTTTTCTTGCAGCCTGGATTCCCTACAATGTTTTCCACCCCTGGGAATGGGCCCTGTGTGCTTTTCCCTCTGGAAAACACAGCGTACCTCCAGCATCTCACATCAGGCAGGATGGAGGAGCGAGGCAGTGCTGGAGGAGCCCGGTCGGCTCTGCTCCCACATCAGCCTTTCCTCCATCTCTCCTCCAACAACCTCCTGCCTAATGACATTTGCCTAATTAGCAGCGTGCCCAATTGTTTTACCCAGCAGGAGAACGGGCTGCTCGGCTGAATCTCGCAGCACTGAGAGCGACCCAGAGCCCCAACACGAGGAGCTTGGGATGAGATAGGAACATTCTCTTCAGGTGCTCTGTTCTGGCAGAGAGGCATTGATTCGGGGCATTGTGCAGCATGAAAGGCCAGGCTCATCCCAGCCTCTGTTGACTGAGAGGGAGATATTAAAGTTTGATGCAGCGCTCCGGGAGAGGCTCTGTGATGGAGAGAGGAGCCTTGCAGGAGCTGGGGAGGCTTTGGGATCTTCGGGAGCTGTTTGTTGTGTATTTCCTCACCTAATGGACTGCACGTGAGCGGAGTGTTGAGGTCGGAGCCAGCGTTGCTGCCGTGACCTTGGCAGATGATTTTCCCCGGGCAGGAACGTTCGGTTCCGCACCGGGAGCGGCTCGGTGTGAATTGCAGGCGGTGACCCTGGGTGGCAGCGAGCAGCCGCCGCCATTTCCCTGCTCGCGCTTCCCAAAGAGTTGGGGACTCGGATCTGCAGGGCGTTTGCTCTGTGCAGAACCCAGCAGAGTGGGTGGGAAGGCTCCCTGGGGATTCCCGCATCCAGCACTGGCTCGGGCCGTGGATGTGTCCTGACAGCCTCCAAGGACAGAGGCGGCTCCAGATCTCCTGGTAACCTCTTGGCCTGGGGCACAGGCAGCAGGATTGGGGTTTGGAATGGGTTTGCAGCAGGAATTCCCTGCCCATTCGGCCCCTCTCCCCTTTCCCTGGGGATGGGAAGGCTGGAGCAGGGCTGTGGCCAGGCATGGGACTCTGCTGTCACACATCCCAGGCCACTGGTCCCCACAGGGAACTCAGCGAGGCTGTGATGCCAAAGCCACTCCAGGCTTCCCCAGCAATGGATCCCAGACAGCGACAACCCAGCCAGAGTGGCCTCTTTGGACAAACCCTGGGGCTCAGAGCTGGGAAGTATGGCCATCCCAGAGCTGCCTGGTGGCATTCCCGGAGCATCCCAGGGGTGTGTTCGCATCTGGCTGTCGGCGCGTGGGGCCAAGGCTCCTCCAGCTGCTGCCCAGGGCAGGGCACAGGGAATGGGCATCCCTGGGAGTGCAGATCCTTCTGCTGCTCTGCTCTCATCCACCGGGAAGCCTTCCCAACACCCAGCACTGCGGCAGGTCCATCCCAAGGACACTCCAAGGACTCCAGGCACTGGTCCTGAAGCCGTGCTGGCTGCAGGAAGCGATCAGTCCCTGGGACAGCTCGGCTCTGACACATTTCCCAGGACTGAGTCTTCCATTCTTGCTTTAACCTTTCCTGGTGACTCGTGGTGGCTGTGTTAAACCATGATACGCCTGCAACATGACAGTGATTTGTTTAAAGAGCCCACACTCGTCCTTGTTAGCGCTCACTCGGGGCTCTGACAGTCCTGTCAAAGCCTCAGCACATTTTTCTGTTCTCTCTCTCATTTGCTGCTGTCACCACGGGGAAATATCCAGATAACAACGGCCCTGGTGGCATTTGAGCAGCTCAGGGGCCTTGCCTTGGCTTCTGGTCCCTGCCCAGCATCCCGAGCCTGGCCCTGAGAAGCAGCAGCAGAGCCTGTAGGTACCAAAAGGATTCCCAGCTCCCAGACTGAAGCAGGGGGCTGGTCCCAAGCCCCTTTGCCGCCTGGATTTTATGTGGCCGGGTCCTGGGGATGGGCTGGGTGAGGAGCAGGTGCCTGTTCCTGCCCAGGGAAAGGCAGTGGAGTTTGGGAAATCAACAGCTGCCCCAAAACCAGGGTTTTCCAGCTGAAAGAGATCCCTGCTGCCCTCTCCCCAGCAGATGAGTGAGCAGAAAGGGAATGGTGCTGCCAAGGCCTCAGAGGGAACATACCTGGGGCAGGCGGAGCATCCGGGATGCAGAAGCTGCTCCTCTCCAGGGAGGTGCCGGGGAGTGAGGTGCCTTTCTGAGCATTTAAGAGCTAATGCTTCAGTGTCCAGGGAACTCCCACATGGATGAGCTTCAGGGCTGAGCACGGCAACGGGGAGAGGAGATTTGTGCTGAGGTTTGGGTAAATCAGAGTGAGCCGGGAGGTGGTGTGGGAGGTGGTGTGGGTGGAGGCTCACCAGATTTGGTGTGCAAACAGTAGCCTGCTCCAGGCTGAGAGCTTCCAGCCTGGAAACTCTGGAAACCTTGGGAAATCCAAGTGGTTCCTCTGCTGTAACACCTGCGGGTACCCCAGAAAAGAGGCAGGGGAAGGCAGTGGAGATTGAAGAGTGGTGCCAAGAACTACCTGCAGCCCTGCACTGGGCTGAGCAGCCCTTCTCAAGCCATGCTTCCCAAGCCATGCTTCCCAAGCCATGCTTCCCAGTCTCCTCCTGTCCAGTATGAGCAGCACAACGAATCTCCATCAGGGCCTCCTCGCACCCCGCCAGCCCCTCTGCCCTTCCCAGGGGATCCTGGCCCCTGTCCTGTGCTGCAACATGGGTGCAGGGCTGTCACCTCCCACATGGCTGCCTCACCTGGCACCTGGGACCCTCCATCCCATCCTGGCACAACCCAGACCCTCCTGGATCCACGGAGCCGAGCCCAGAGCATCCCATTTCCCAGAGATAATGTTGTATTTCCAGAGTGCGTGTAGACGAATCCAGCCAAATGTTCCCCTCCCTGAAGCCATCAAAGCCCCAATGACTCTGTAATATTTAATGGCTTGTTTTGCTCCCTAAATGATACAATGAAAAGGATTATTAATGTTAATAGCGTTCTTATCATATTTTAATAGCATCATGTATAACCCAAATGTCATCTCAGCACATATTTCTCCTGCTCTCACCCAGGGCGCGGAGCAATCTCACTCCAGGGATGTGGAGAGGGAAGAAGCATCGGGCAACAGGGTGGAAAGCAGGGCTGGAGCCTCAGGAGGAGCTGGTCTCGGCTGGGTGGAGAGAGGGGATGCAAAGATGTGTTGGGAACTGCTTCCCTGGCAGCAGGGGAAGGAGGGAATCAAAGGGCTGCGGGGAGGGGACATGGGCAGGGAAAGGGACACAGGGTGGGCAGGGGAGGGATGTCTGGGATGGCAGGGGAATGGTGGATGGGATGGGAGAGGAAAGGATGGCTGGGATGGGCAAGGGAAGGATGTCTGGGATGGCAGGGGACAGAGGCACAGGATGGGCAGGGGAATGGTGGATGGGATGGGCCTGGGAAAGAGGCATTAAGTGGGCAGGGAAAGGGAGACAAGGAAAATGTTTATGGGATGAGCAGGGGAAGGATGGGTGGGCTGGGCAGGGGAAGGATGGCCAAGGCAGCTCCAGGCAGGCCCAGGGAAGCACAGGAACCCTGAGCACTGAAGGAACCACCCCTATCCAAGGGCTGAAAACAGCTCTCATCCCCTACCAGATCCCGTTAATCCAGCAGGCCTGGGAAGGGCTGGATCCCCCAGACAAGGAATCCCTCCAAGGATCCAAGGGCTGGATTCCCCCATCAGTGCCCCAGGCAGGGCAGGATCCCCCAGGAGCTGCCAAAGCTGCTGCTGCTCCCACTTCTTTTCCCAACACCCAGGTCTGCACCAGGAGCAGCTGTCAGCCACGCACTCCAATTTCCAGCGAATCATTTCACAGCCCAGAGAGCATTTCCCTATTTTTTCCCCCATCCAATCCATTTCCTAGATTGGTTTAGGTGGATGAAATCCCCCATTTTTTACGTGGGGTTTGGTTTCTCTTGCATCCAGCCCTCATCTCCTTGCCAGGCAGGGACAGGCCAGAGTGACCTCAAGGACAACATCATTTCATCTTCCATTTCCACCAAAGAATTACAGAGAGAAGAGCCAGAAAGTCTTGAGGAGAAGCCTCCAAAGCTTCCAAAAAACCTCTGCACCTGCAGGATCTTTGGACACGTGGAGGTTTTCACTGTGGTGTGGATGGGAATGAGTTTTCCCCCTTGTCCCGTGCCAAGGGCTGGGTACAGGGGCTGCACCAACCCCTGCACACCCAGTCTGACCCCAATCCTCTCCCAGGTGCCCGAAAATTGCTTGTGCAGCCCCAAACCCGCCTGTCCCCGGCACTGGGAGTGTTCCCCATGGATGTGGGAGCATCCCCAGTGGATGTGGGAGCATCCCCGGTGGACGTGGGAGCACATGCGCTCGCCAGCGCCAGCTCCCTCCCATCCAGCTGCTTTGTGCTGGGAGATGAAAGGGGGCAGCTCGGCTCTGACCCGCTCATATTTCACTAAAATGTTATTTTAACACTTAAAAGGGTAGAAAATACCATCGGCGTCTCCTCGTTTATCAGATCGATGCGAGGGGAGCGGGGCACGCACGCGCTCCACATTAATGAGCCCCGGGGAGCTGGCAGCTTCCCGGCACTGCCCTGGCACACGGGAGGCAGCGGTGGCAGGAGGAAGGGATGGGGTGGAGGCTCTTTTCCCCTCTAGGGAAGGCCACAGGTGCCCAGTGACTCCCATGGGGAGCAGGGAAGAGAGGGAAGCAGTGGGGGAGAGCTGGTGGGGGTCCCCAGCATCCAGAACACACCAAACACCTGGAATGTGGGATAAGGAGGTCCTGGATTTCCCCTGCTGCTCCCAAGGTCATAGCTGACCCGTGGAGCCAGGGAGCAGAGAGACACTGCCTGGCTCTCCTGCCCAGAATCCTGGACAGGGCAGTGTCTGAAAGGGCTGCAAGGAAGTCAGAGAGGAAGGACACAGGGAATGGCTTCCCAGTGCCAGAGGGCAGGGCTGGATGAGATATTGGGCAGGAATTGTTCCCTGGGAGGGTGGGCAGGCCCTGGCACAGGGTGCCCAGAGCAGCTGTGGCTGCCCCTGGATCCCTGGCAGTGCCCAAGGCCAGGCTGGACATTGGGGCTGGGAGGAGCCTGGGACAGTGGGAGGTGTCCCTGCCATGGCAGGGGTGGCATGGGATGGGATTTAAGGTGCCTTCCAGCCCAACCCATTCCATGTTGAGGAAGGGCCAGTGCTGAGCTTGTCTTCCCACAGGACACAGCAACACGGCGGCTGCAAGGTCCTGGAAGGTGCCAAAGGGACACAGTCCCACAGACAGCAGCAGTGCCAGGCATTGCTGACCTCCAGACACAGCCCCAGGGATGGCCACCGGCACAGAGATGGTCATCCTGCCTGGACACAGCACCAGGTGTGGTCACTGGCACAGGGATGGTCATCCTGCCCAGAGACAGCCCCAGGGATGGACACACTGGCACAGGGATGGTCATCCTGCCCAGAGACAGCCCCAGGGATGGACACACTGGCACAGGGATGGTCATCCTGCCCAGCAAAGCCTCAGGCACCGCAGGAACTTTGTCCACACCTCCATCTCCACTGCCGTGCTCTGGCCGTGCCCTGCCACCCTCAAAGCCGAGGACAAAGGCCGGTCACAAGGATCAGGCAGTGCCAGGAGAGCTCCAGGGAGCAGGGCTGGCTGTGCTTGTTCAACACCTCCGTTAATAACCCCGGCACAGAGAGCAAACAGCAGCAGCGGCTGTGAGGGACTCGCAGGGACTTTCCAGTTTCAAAGCAATATTTTGAATTTCTCACAGCCCTCAGGGCACTTGCGAAAACAGCTTTGAGCCCTAAAGGTCTCACAGCTTTAGGACAACGATTTTACTCGTTGCTGTTTCTTCTCTGACTCAGAAGGCATCACCAGAAGGCTTCCCAAAGGGCCCTAGAGGCCACGGACACCGGGAACTGAGAGATTCCAGTGCTCCGAAGACACTGCGGTGAGAATGCTCTCACTGCCCACACCCAGAGCTGCTCCAGGGGTGGAGTTACCTGGCTGTGAAAAAATCAGCGATGCCCGGTGCTGTCTGCCTTCACACAGGACATGCAGTGAGACAGAAAAGCTTTTTCCATGAGATTTCCCACAATTCTTTCAGCGGGTTTTGGGACTCAGGGGCATCCTGTGGTGGGCCTTGAAGCATCCCCGTGGTGAGGCAAAGCAGCCAGAAGGAAGCAGGGAGTCCCCAGGGACTCCTCGTTCGCAGAAGTTGCACCAGAACCGGCGTCGCAGGAAATGCTTTTGCTCAGTTGAGTGAAAAAACAATCAGAGAAAAATCAGGGGTTTTGCAGAAATGGAGAGGAATTTTTTTGAGGCAGAAACAAAAGCGATATTCCCAAGCGGTGCTGGCTGGAAGGAGCGAGACACCGCTCTCCTAAATAACACATCCCTGAGATTTGCAGATGAAACCAAATTGGGGAAGAGCTCAGAACCCCAAGGAAGAGAGAGGACCCCACCGATCTGGCAGGTGGAACGTGATCCACTTGGGAAAACGCAGCCAGGCCATTGAGGAGAGAATGATCCGAATCCCGGGCTGAGGCAGTGGCAGGGGGAGCCCCGTGGTGCAGCGAGGCTGAGCAGGGCTGGGCGCTGCTGCTGAGGGGCTCACACCACTCTGCTGCTCTTCTTTCTCACCATCCCTACCAGTTTCCACAGGACTGGAGCCTGCTGAAAACCCTTCTGCTGCTGGCAGAGTTTTGAGCCAGGCTGGCTCCCCACGGGCCCTGGGGATGCAGCCCTGGGAGGGTGGTGGTGCCTGCGGGGAGATGAGCTGGATCAGTGCCCAACCAGAGGCTTTTTTAGGGTTATACAGCCCAAAATGCAGCCTCTATCCCACTTCCCCGGGATTCCAGGAGCCTTGGGTGCATTCCAGCAGCATCAGTGCCCACCCTGGAGCAGCCTCACCCATCCTCGCTGAGACAATTCCAGCCTCAGGCCCTGCACCCACTGCTGGACCATCCTCCCACAGGTGTTGGATTCCCTGGAGAGTCTCTGGATGGTTTTGTGCCCGCTGGGGCAGGGATTCCCTGCAGGAAGGCACCCCAGGGGCTGAGCGTGGCAGAGCTCCAGAGTGGGGCCAGGAGCTGTGCTCAGGGAGCAGCTGTGCTGAGAACCGAGCGAGGGCTGCGGGCATATGGCAACCCATTCATTGCAGGAAAAAATGAAATTACCCAGGACCATAAACCAGTCAATTTAGAGCAATATCCTGACTGTAATCAGGCAATAGGATTTCATTTACCGCCACTCCAGCAATGCTGCAAAGGAGCGGAGCTTTGTGGGGGTGGCTTTGGGGGACACAGGTTAAGAGAAGAGGGCTGAGGTGCCACAGCTGGGGGTGCCCCAGCAGCCCCCACCCTGTCCCTGCTCCTGTCCCACTGCTCTCAGGCTCACTGTGGGCACTCCAATCTCCAGGACGTGTGGCATTAACATCACGTCAGCCCAGTGGGCAGTTGCCTCAATCCCGGGTTCCACAGCCTCATTTTCCAGGCCCATTTCCAGGAGGAGATGTTTGTGCCGCGGCTGGCGCTGCCTGTCAATGGGAAACTGGGAGCTGCTGCTCTTCCCTCTCCTTGCTGGAAGGTGGAAAGGGAAGAACGCTTTGTAATGTGGTTCATGTGTACCCTGGACATCTTTCACCTCCTGCTTATGTTTTTTGTTTGTTTGTACTCCTGGAAATGGAATGAAGCCTGGCCTGGATGTGAGGGATGGGAAGTTTGCCCAGAGCAGCTGTGGCTGCCCCTGGATCCCTGGAAGTGCCCAAGGTCGGGCTGGACACTGGGGCTGGGAGCAGCCTGGGACAGTGGGAGGTGTCCCTGCCGTGGCAGGGGGTGGGATGGGATGGGATTTGAGTTCCCTTCCAACCCAAGCCCGGCTGGGATTCTGTGATGAGGATTCTTGTTCCTCCAGTGGCATCATTCCTCAGGGACCCCATCATCCCATCCCTGTGGGATGCACCTTTCCTGCCAGGCACCAGGCTGAGCGTTTCCTGCGAACTCCCTGGAGTGAGGGACCAAAAGCTCTTTAACAGGAGGTGTGGAGGAGGGGGCTGTGATCATCCCCGAGGCTCCAGAACGAGCTGGGCAGGATAGAGAGGGAGAAGAGAGGAGCTTAGGCCACCCTTTGATGCTGCAAAGCACTCGGCAGCCTTAACTGGCTCTCTGCAGCCCTTCTCCCTTCAAAGCAGACCCAGGCAGAGCTCAGCTCCCATCCCCATGGATCGTGCACCAGTTCCAGCAGTTATCTGGGGACGCTGCGATAAGGGCAGCCAGGGAGAGCCCACCTGGGGTGCAGCCCCGTGCTGGTCAGACCTGCTCTCCCTGCACTTCCCAAGCTTCCTGCTCCTCATCCAGCCCTTTCCCTGCCCTTTGGCTGCTGTCTGCCCGTGTGGACGTGAGCCTTGCCGGGTGCCCTGGATCCCCTCCCAGCTGCTGGAATTGCAGGGTGCAGGCAGGAGCTGCGGGCAGGGCGAGGGCAGCGGCTGCAGCAGCTCGTTTGCAGGTCAGAGCACAGATCCAGTGTCCTGCAGCACCCGTGGGTGCAGGTGGAACCCCGGCTGGCTGCAGGAATCGTCCCCAGCAGTGTCCCACGGCTCTGGCTCTGTCTGCCCCGGGCATGCTGCAGTTTGGGTGCCCTGTGACCTGCAGGTGGCTCGGGGAGGGGACAGGAGGGACGTGCAGTGCTCCTGGCAGTAAATTACCCCGGGGGAAGTGCCTGGGAAACCGGCTGGCCTGGCCACGTGGAATTCCTCTGCAGGAAGGAGAATTTAAAACCACAACACCTGCAGATGCTGCTTGACACCCCACCTCCCCAGCTGATTCCCCAGAGGGATGGGACAAAGTCAGGGAAAAGGTCACCTCTGACATCGTCCCTCTCCCTCTGCACAAAGCCAGACTTGTACAAGGCTGCAGGGCTCTCCAGGAACCCTCTGAGGGGTTCTCCTGTTGGCTGGGAGGGGTTTTTCTATGTCAGGCTCAAACAACACCCATGTACAGGTCACAGACTCATGGAATCATGGAAGGGATTGGGTTGGAAGGGACCTTAAAGCTCATCTCGATCCACCCCCTGCCATGGGCAGAGACACCTTCCACTGCCCCAGGCTGCTCCAAGCCCTGTCCAACCTGGCCTTGGACACTTCCAGGGATGGGGCAGCCACAGCTTCTCTTGACCAGACCTTCCCCAGGCTGATCCCATTCCACCTCCACAGTCCCTTCACTGTGATTTTCACGTATTTTGAACTGTTCAGTTTTCCGAATTCCCTTCCCCACCCTGCTCCTCTCTCCACACAAACACAGCCAGCGTTTCACTGCTGACATGGAGGAGCTCCCCCTGACCCTTCCCATGCTTGTGCTGGGCTCGATCCTCATGGAAGACCTTCAGGAGCTGCTGCCAAGAGCACTCCTTGGAGCAGGCCATGGGGTGGACTTCCCACACAAGGGTTTTCTTGTTGACTGACAGCCAGAGCTGCTGAGACATTTCCTGGAGGAAAGGACTGGATAATATTCCCCCTGCTCCCAGCCCCCGCTGGGGACTCAGATCAGTTCCCCATGCCTGTGCATGACCCCCTTTTATCCCAGCTGAGCTCCCATTAACACCTGCACCTGGAGAGGAGCTGGTTGCGCTCTCCAGAACCAAGATATCCCTTATTCCCACCTCATCCCAGGAGCTGCTGCTCCACAGCTCCTCACAGGCACTGCCACGTGCTGGATGTCCTGGCAGACACTCCCCACCCCAAACCCATTCCCTCACCCAGCCAAGCACACCCAGAGCTCACTTATGGCATTTCTGGGGTGTGACAGGGACCAGGAGGGTCCTGTCCACCTTCACCCTGACTCCCACCACTCCCTGAGAAAGGGACGAAGGGCCCACACAGAGCCCTCATCCCCTGGCTCTGCTCTGCAGGGTTGTGCTCCGGGGGACCCTGAGTCACTGGTGGGACACAGGGACGTGTCTGCTCTCAGGAATGTACCCAGACAGCCTCGTGTCCCTGCTGGGGGGTGTGTTCTCCCAGGAATGTCTGCAGCAGCATCCCCTTTGCAAACTCTCTCCGTTTGGGGCCATTCTGGGGCAGGCAAGCACCAAGATGAAAGCCTTTGGATCCTGACTCATCTCACCACTCACTGTAAACTCTGGATTTTGAGTTCCCCGTCCTCTAGAAGAAGCTTTGGGCCAACTTGGGAGGATCTCCAGGGCTTTGTATGCTCCTTTGCATGGCAGATGCACGGCTTGGGGCTCCCTGCGGGGCCAGGTGGATGCTTCTCCTGATGGGGACACGCAGCCACCCCGCTCTCCTGCAGCACTGGTGCCACCTGCGACCATTTCACCCGCCAAAAATCCCCTGGAACTTCAGCTTTAATCTGCTCCAAACCCCTCCAAACGCTCCATCCCTCCAAAATAACGCCGCGTTATGATGGGTTTGTGACAAGGACATTTAATCCTGCGAGTTGATCCTTCCGTTCCTTTGACTGGTGGCCCTTTCATGTCAAAACTCTTCGAGCCACTGACTGAGAGCTCAAGGGCTGCTGGCAAATTGTCAGCCCGGCGCCCTCAGAACGGGTCCAGCGTGTTGCGCTGGTGCTTTTTCCCCAGGGAGTAATCACATCCCTTCTCCCCGCCCTGCGCATGCACGGGAGGTCGGGATTGTTATTTCTGATGAACTTCAAGGTGCCTCTCACCGGAGGAATAACATTTCTGTGGGTTTATTTATTTATTGATCTGCTCCCTTCCAAGGCAAAGGGAGAAGAAGAGGCAAGGCGCAAAGGCAGAGGAGAGGGAGATGAAGAAGTAGGAGGGGGTGGGAGGCCGGGGAGATGAGCGCCAGCTCAATCCCGGCTGCCATGGTTTAATCAAAGGTTTCTACAAAGGGAGACCAAATCTTTTCAAATTTGTCCTCAGCCTTTTGCTGTGGAGCCGCAGCCCCCGTTTGCCGGCCACGGCGCCGGAGCTGCTGTCCCCAGAGGCCACGGCTCCCTCTGCGGGGTGACAGAAGCCTTTTAGCTCCGAGCTCCGCAGCGGTGTCTGATCCCAGCCTGAGGGCTGGGTGCTGCTCCAGGTGAATCCGCCGGGAAGGGCAGCGACTGCTCCCGGATTTCTGCAGGCTGCCTGACCCTGGGGAGGCACAGCAGCACTGCCAGGGCTTAATTGCAGATGGGTTTCGATGCAGCCTCCGTGAAGGGGTTGATTTCTGCTGGCAGCCTTCAGAAGGAGTCATCTGCTGTTCCAGGAATGCCTCGTGCTTCCCACAGCACGGGTCCCTGCGAGCTACCAGAACCTGCAGGGGTGATTGGCTCCCTCAGCACCTCCTCTGAGCTCCTGGATTGCCTCCAACTCCTTCATTTCCTACCAGAGGCCTTGAGGGCCAACAGGGTCACCCCTTTAACCCCGATCCAGAGCTCACAACGTTCTGCCCGGCCCCTCTCACCCCCCGGGTGGTGCCACTATTGATTCCAGGGTGCTGAGGCTCTGCCAGTCCTGTCTGTGCCAGGGGAAACTCCCACACATCAGAGGATCCCAGGATCACTGAGGCTGGGGAAGGCCTCCAGGACCGAGTCCAACATGTGACCGATGCCCACCCAGAGCACCGAGTGCCACCTCCAGCCCTTCCTTGGACCCCTCCAGGAATGGGCACTCCAAACCTCCCTGGGCAGCCCCTGCCAAGGCCTGAGCACCCTTTCCATGGGGAAATTCCTGCTGCCGCCCACCCTGAGCCTCCCCTGGCCCAGCCTGAGGCCGTCCCCTCTTGTCCTGCCACAGGATCCTGCCACTCTCACGGCCCTGTCACATGGGGCACAGTGGTCACGCAGCTCTGCCACATCAAGGGCTGGAGCAGTGTCCAAAGCATCTCCCCTCCAGGTTCCCCCAAGGTTTGGGACCTTCCCATGGAGCAGAGCCCTCCCCATGGAGCGAGAAGGGCCGCCAGCCGCACTTTGGGGGCACAGGAAGGCTGGCCCCCAAATGGGGATCCCAGCCAGCCTTTATCTGCACCGAGCATCCACTGCTGCACTCCACAGCCCAAGAGCCTTTGAGTGGAAGAGCTGTGCTGTTTATTCATCCGGGGCAGACCCCAGATAGGGAAGCACTGATAAGAGGCACCACAAGGGCTGCTGGAAGCAGCTGATAAGATCTCAGTTCTGCCATCAGCCCTGTGTAATGCAGAACCTTCATGAATATGGAGCTCCACTCTGCTGCCTGGGACAACAGGACAGGCTTGAGAGCTGAGCTCAGCCCTTGACTGGGAAAAACGCAGCCTGGGGGGATAACCGCGGAGAGATCCACACCCAGGGCACGGAACTGACCCTGAAATCCACACCCAGGGTATGGAAATGACCCCGAGATCCACACCATGGCACAGAACTGACCCTGAGATCCATGCCATGGCACAGAACTGACCCTGAGATCCATGCCATGGCACAGAACTGACCCTGAGATCCATGCCATGGCACAGAACTGACCCTGAGATCCATGCCATGGCACAGAACTGACCCTGAGATCCATGCCATGGCACAGAACTGACCCTGAGATCCATGCCATGGCACAGAACTGACCCTGAGATCCATGCCATGGCACAGAACTGACCCCAAGATCCACACCCAGGGCATGGAACTGACCCCGAGATCCACGCCATGGCACAGAACTGACACCAAGACCCATGTGCCCATCACTGCAGAATGTGGGATAAAGATCCGAGTGACACTGGGGGTCCTGGAGTGGCAGCTGGGGGGGACATGGTGGTGACCACTGTGCCAGGATCCTGCAGGAAGAGAATTGGGAAATCTGTCACCAAACCAGGCCTTTGCAGCAGGATTTGACCAAGCTTTACTGTGGGAAGAAATCCTTTACTGAGGAAAAAAATTCTTCCCTGTGAGGGTGGTGAGGCCCTGGCACGGGGTGCCCAGGGAGGCTGTGGATGCCC
This sequence comes from Rhipidura dahli, assembly GCA_013399225.1. Lineage (NCBI taxonomy): Eukaryota > Metazoa > Chordata > Aves > Passeriformes > Rhipiduridae > Rhipidura > Rhipidura dahli. The sequence continues at coordinate 206,147 of VXAC01006328.1, forward strand.
CATCCCTGGCCAGGCTGGACAAGGCCTTGAACAACTCGCTCAGGGTGAGTTGGGATGGGATGAGTTGGGATGGGATGATCTTCAGGGTCCTTTCCAGCCCTTAAAATCCTAAGATTTACGGGCTGGATTTCTCCCCTCCTGGCTGTTGATTCAGGAGGGCTTTGCAGGGCAGGGGGAAGTACCCCGGGCAAAAATCAGGATCTGGCCGGAGCTGGAAGCAGCGAGGACCTGAATTAAACCCTTCCCAAGGAGCAGTGGGAGATGGTCCATCCACACCTCCAACGAGCCACCTCCTGCCCCACCACCCCGGCGGTCCCTGCAGCCCACCCAGGGGTTTGGTGACACCGGGGACGTGCCAGGGTGGCCCTGTCTGCCATGGAGCCCCATTGGCAGCAAGGTCAGCCCTGCCCCAGAGGCACCCGTCCGGCCCCGCTGCCGCTGCCGGTGCTTTGCACCGCTGAGCCTGGGAGCTGCCTGGGAGCTGGGAATGAAGCATTTGTGAAATTAATTAAGACAACAGAGGCCCGAAGAAAGGGAAAGTTAATTAGTCACGGCAATCAGTTAGATTTGATCCAAAAGAACAAACAAAGAGTTAGAAGCGTGTCACTGGCGGGCTGCTTCTCTGGAAAAGGGATTACGCGGAGATTTCCACCAAAGGGAATGGCTTTGTGCTGCTGCTCCTTATGTAATTGGGGATTTAGAAGTGGCACAAAGAGTCATTACCACAAAATTTCTTTGTCAGAGGAAAAAAGTTGACATTTATGAAGCGCAGGAGGGAGCAGCAAAACAAGGAGGCTCAGGCGGCGTGGATGTGGGGCTTCCCTGGCTTCAGGGGCAGCCAGGATGAGGAGGAGGAGGATGAAGGCTGATGGTGGTGGCTGCCCTGGAAGGCCCCCAGGGGATTATGCCTGGCTGGGCCAAGACTCAGCAGCACCAGCACGGTGTGAAAAACATCATCGGAGGCGTGAAAAGGGGCGGGAGATGGCAAATCCACGGCCGGGGAGAGGGGGGGACAATGGGGACACAGCAGGGACAGCCCCCGGGGCGGCCGTGCCCGGGAGAGCTGACGGCAGCGAATCCCGGGTTTTCTGCTTGAGCTGCCTCCCTTAGCTCGGCTTTCTCCTCCGCAGTTCCCACTTCAATTATTTACTCCAGCTCCAGCAGCTCCCGTTTCCCTCCGAATGGGCACGAAGGCCCCTCCTTGTTGCAAAGGGACACCCCAGACCTGCTGTGGGGGCACTGGGAGGTGTCCTTGGGGTCCCCAGGGCTCTGAGCACAGCACCCCACTGCTGTGGTGGCACCTCTGCACCCCAAAAAAAGGGGCAGGAGAAGACCCCAGGCTCCTGGGACTCTCAGGGTGTCCCTCAGCTGGAATGGGTGCCCACAGGGGTGGCCCCAGCTGGTGCAAGGCACAGTGAGGCACCCGTGACACTCCCTGCTCTGGCTGCTGCCACCCATGGGACTCACCTGCAGCTGCTGGCCCTCAAAACCACTGCATCTCCCCAAAAAAACCTCCTGCTGGTCCCCAAAACCACTCCAAGCCTCCCGGGAAAGCTCCCTGACAATGCATCAGCACGAGGAGCACAGTGCTGCCACACTGGGGACCGCCTGCTCACAGGGATTGTCCCCTGGTGAGGCGGTGACAGCAGAGCAGCCCCAAATGCGGCCACATGGCAGCCTTTTGAGGAGGGCTGGCTCATTAGGGACACACTTCCCACCCACCCACGCCTCAGTGCTGCCCCTGGGGCAAAGGGAAGGCACCCAATGCTGGGACACCCACGGGGAATGGGAACCCCGGAGGTGCTGCCAGCTGGGAGCACACCCAGGGCTGGGAATGTGTCCCAGTCCCAGGGCTTGGGGCATTCCCACTGCAGGCATGGAGCCATCCCCTTCCCCACCCAGCGTGGATTTGAGAGCAGGGACCCCACATTCCAGCTCAGCCATGCTCCTTCCAGTGCTCCAAAGTAATCAGGTGCTGGTGGGAGACCTGGCATGGCCTGAGCTGCAGTGGGATTGTCCTGAATCTACACAGGGCTGCTGGGCATGGCACAGGTAGGGATGCCCCGGGAGCTGGTGGGGAGAAGATCCCTCCTGCTGGCTCCATTCTCATGGAATTCCTGCCTCACCGGATTTCTGGAGCAGGCTCTTCTCCCGGGATGGTGCTGGGCACACACCAGGACAAGAGGGACCAGGACCCATCAGTCCCTGCTGGCTCTGGATCCTGTTTATCACCAAAGTACAGATTCTCTTTCGAAAAAGGGGAGGAGTGAGGAGGGTGAAGTCACCCCACACGTGTCAGGGTCACACCACAGCCCCAGGGCCGTTAAACCCCACCAGCCCCACCCCACACCCCAGTCCCATCCCCGCAGGAGAACATCTCCATCACATCCACGGAGACCCAGGCCCAAATCCCCTCTTTCTGCAGGAAAAAAATCACCCTGCAGGTCCCTTCCCAGGCTCCCAGCCCTCCACCTGGGGCTCTGGCAGCAATTCCAGCAGTCATTAGGGAAGCTGCTCATTATTCTGTGAGTCACAGGCTTTGGAGGCAGCTCTGAGGAGCAGGGGCTGTGCTGAGCTGCTCTCCAGGTGCCTCTCAAACGCTCTCCCTCAGCTCCTGGGCTTTGATGGGGCTCCCGTCTAGACAGCTCCAAAATCAAAGGTTTGAGCCTGATGAGTGTGGTGGTTACTCAGCCTCCGGTCCGGCTGTGCCTTGGCTGTCCCAGAGGGACAGTTCTGGCTGCTCAGCACGGCTGGAAAATCCCAGAATTACAGAATCACAGAGCATCCTGAGCTGGAAGGGACCCATGGAGATCATCAGTCCAGATCCTGGCCAGGCACAGACACCCCTGAAATCCCACCCTGTACATCCCTGAGAGCATTGTCCAAACACTCCTGGAGCTTCAGGGCCGTTCCAGTGCCCAACCACCCTCTAGGGGAAGAAACTTCCCCTAATATCCACATTAAATCACATTTTCATGCCACAGCTGGAGACTTCAGCAAAGCTCTGCTGCTCTGCGAGCTCCGGGACCTGGCTCCATCCTCCACCAGCACTGGGGGGACACTGGTAGGGTCCCTCTGTGCCTTGGCTGGTGGCACCAGCCCGGAGCTGAACCCTGCAGCCCCTCTGCCTGTGCCCCCCCCAGCGTGGCAGAGCACAGAGGGGCATCCCTGAGCTGCCCGGCAGCCCCGCTGCTCCCGGCTTTCTGCTTTCCCACAGCGTCTTTTGGGACACCACTGTCACTGGGTTTTAATTAATTGTGCTCAAAATCAGGAAAAAATAAAGGGAAATAAGCCAGCAACAAGTCCTGCAGCTCTTCCCCCGGGAGGAGCTGCTGGTGCTGGAGCTGGTTTGGGGGGAGCGAGGGAATGCCAGGAGCAGGGAATGTGCGAGCAGGGCTGTGCCCGTGTCGTTGTCCTCACCCCTCTCCAGGGAGCCCGGCGTGGCCACCGCAGCCTCTGCTGGTGTGAAAAGCTGGCTGGAGGCTGGGAAGCGAGGCCGGATCCGGTGCGTGGATCCCGGGAACACGACGGGCTGTCAGAGCCGCTCCTCGCTCGTGTGCTTACTGACCATGAGCGGCAGGGCCGGCTCTTCCCGCCTGGAAAAGCCTTGGTTTGTTTGCTCGGCTGCCTCATGAAAAATGCAGTCGCCCGTTGCCGTGTACATGGAATCGGTTTTAGCTCGGAATTCTCAGGTTTGGCGCCAGGAAAGGGGCGGTTCCATCCTCGGCCGGCTCCGTGTGAAGGAAAGGGGGGAGTTGGATCCCCCCAGCCAAGCGCCCTGTCCCACGTCCCTGTCCCACATCCCAGCCCTATCCTCATCCCACAGGGCTGCTGGGGTCACAGAGGGGGTGATCCCAGGGCCTCATCCCATTCCCACCCTTCTCCCAGGCCACGCTGCTGGAGGAGCCCTCATAAATTACACAAAAGGCACAGGAAGCACTTCCAGGAGCCATAGCAGCCCCCCGGAGCACAGGGACAGTCGGGCACATGTGGGGTCAGCCTGTTCCACTCGGCTCCTCACCCCAGAGCTGTGGGAAAGGGCTGCCAGCATCCCCCCACAGCTCCTGGGGTGATTCAGAAGGCTGAATCCCTCAGGAAGGGGTTCTGGCAGTACCCCTGGCACAGGGCAGGAGGCTGCACCCCCAGGACAGGATTCCAGCAGTGCCCAGGGCAGCAGGGACCGGAGCAGGCTTGGGCTGGTGGCTCTGGTGTGTGGAGCACTTCAGCCTGGGGAGGACAGGGATGGATTTACCGATGGAAAGAGCTAAAAATCCAAGCTGGAGAGGGCACATTGAGGATCCAACAGTAGCCACAGGCAATGGGAAGCTCCTGGGGCCGGAGGAATGGGAGGACCATGGCAGTGCCAGGGGGATCTTTGGCTCTGTGCTGGCTCTGACCCCAAGCAGGCCACCAGCAGATGGGGGATCCTGACCCAGATGTCACCTGGGGACTGATGGCATCCAAATCCATTGGGATGGGGAGCCCCAGGGAGCTGCAAAGCCCTCGGGGGGGGCTGGATGCTGGTTTGGCCCAGGTCTGGGGATGTGTGGATGAGCCATCAGTGATTCTGGGAGTCTTTGGAGTGAAGTCTGGGGAAACAGGGCTCGGCAGCTCCCATTGGGATGCTGACACCTGTGCCCACTGCCAGCACCTCTGGGCAGCAGCAAAACATCAGGAGAAGCAGCCCCTGCCTGTTCATCATGAACTGGGTGGGTCCAGAGAAGGCCACAGAGATGCTTCAAGGTCTGGGAGTGTTCACAGGGAGAAGAAAAAGCTCCAGGGAGAGCTGAGAGCCCCTTCCAGGGCTTAAAGGGGCTCCAGGAGAGCTGGAGGGGGACTGGGGACAAGGGCTGGAGGGACAGGACCCAGGGAATGGCTTCCCAGTGCCAGCCGGCAGGGCTGGATGGGATATTGGGCAGGAATTGTTCCCTGGGAGGGGGGGCAGGCCCTGGCACAGGGTGCCCAGAGCAGCTGGGGCTGCCCCTGGATCCCTGGCAGTGCCCAAGGCCAGGCTGGACATTGGGGCTGGGAGCAGCCTGGGCCAGTGGGAGGTGTCCCTGCCGGCCAGGCTGCTCCAGGTAACAGAGCTGGATCTGCTGGGAGCCAAAGCAGCGCTCCTGAACTGCGTCCTGCCCGGCAGGCGGGGGACAGCGTGAGCACTGTGCTAATCTCGTGTCCTGCCAGCGCCTCACACTCGCTGCTATCCAAAGGGGACAAATCAATACCCTCAATAAAAAAAACAGTTCCAGGCAGCCCAGGGAAGCCGGGATCAGCCCGCTCCTGGCAGATAAAGAGGAATTGATCTCCGAGCTGGAAAGCAGCGGCTGCTCAGGTGCGAGGCTGGAGCCGAGCCCCGCTGACGCCGAACATGCTCCGGCATCGAGCGGGCCGGTTCCGCCACGCTGGAAACAATCAGGAGCTGAATCAGCTGGAAGAGCCCATTTAAACGGAGCCATTTGAATCATAATTCCAAGCTGTGAAGAATACCCTCGCAGCCACCCAAGGAGACAATTCCTCAATCAGGAGAGCAGAGGCCTGTTAAGAAAAGCGGGCAGCGTCAGACAAAAGTGAGAGCAGCTGTAGAGAATGAAAGCGGCGATAGCGCAGCGATGGGGACGGGAAGCGGATCATTTCCAGCCTCGGAAAGGGACAAAACAACCGCGGGAGACAATGGGAAGCGGCGTTGGGACACCTGCGGCATCCGGGGTGGGGGGGTTGGGATCCTGGGATGGGTGGCTCAGGATGTGCTGTGTCCTCCCACGCGGGCTGGCTGGGGGAGAGGAGAAGAGGAGGAGATGATTTCTGTGGGTGGAGGTGCCAGAGGTGAGGGTACGGAGCGGGAGGTGGGAAAAGCGGGATGTGGAGCTGCCATGGAGGGGATGAGCAGCGGGGAGGTTTTGGGTGAGTGGAGCAGGCTGGTGTCACGGTGCTCTTTGAAAAGGTCGGCCTGACATCCATCCCGGGCAGTGCCACGGAGAGCCTTGTTCAGGGCTGGATGTCAGAGGAGCCAGGGGAAGGCGGTGTCACCGGTGCCACTCAGTGCAGGTGTGTGGGAAATGCGTGGTGTCAGCCTGACGGGACCGTTCGGGGCTGGGAGACAGGTCAGATGGCCAAAGGGAGCAGTGCAGGCCTCTGGAATTGCTTGTGAGCCATCACCCCCTCTTGCTCCACCTCTCCGTTCCCCCCGTGCTGAGGCACAAACTCAGCTCCTCACTCCACACAGGGGCTTTGGGGAGAGCCCCCAAGCCATTGTCACCAGCCCAGGGGATGCCACAACCCCTGAAGTGCAGCGCTGATCCTGCCAGGATCCACAGGGATGGCCACTGCAGCTCCAGCCAGCTCAGCACACAGATCAAACCCCTGTGCCGAGGGCTGGAAGGGTGAGAACAGCAATGGATGTGGGTGCAGGATGCCCAGGAAGAGAGGTCAGCTGATGGGATGGAGTGGGAAGGCTGGAATTCTGGGCTCAGTGGCCATTCCAGGCTGCAGCAGACCAGGCTCAGCCCCATTCTCTGCAGGGCCAGCGAGAGAGCCCAGCTCTCTGCAGGGAGCCCCCAGCACAGCCAGGCCATTCCCAGTTCAAAGCAGCTCAGGAGCTGCCCAGTTAATTCTGATTTATCCCTGCCTGGAGCAGTGGCACATCCCACCCACGCAGCTCCAGCTCATCCCTATCCCTGCCGGCAAACAATGTCCAGCCCTGGATGCTCCCAGGCTGCCCCACTGCTGTCCATCCTTCCTTCCTTCCTTCCTGCCTGCCTGCCTCTGCTGCCTCCTCATCCTCCTCCTCCTCCTCCTCCTCGCTCTTGTCCTTGCAAATGGGACTAATAAATGCATGGAGGGGCCTCTGGAATTGGCAGCAGCTGGATTGGGACCCAAGGTCTGCTCTGCCCTTGCAGGGAAGGGGCTCCTCGCAGACCTGCTGGATGGAACCATTCCAACCTCATTAGCCAGAGAGATGGAGCTGGGAAGGGGAGGAGGAGGGAGGAGGACGGAGCAGGGAGGGAATGAGAGCTCTGAGGCCTCGAAGAAACCTGATTTTATTCTGAGAGAGACTGGAGCCGCGGGGCCGTGGCCTTGGGTGGATATTGAGGATGTGAACGGGGCTGGAGCTGACAGCAAATGGCAGCGCCTCGGGGAGGGATCCTGCAGCACCCCAGGGTGAGGTGGCAGAGTCCCCAGGGCATGGCACAGCTCCAGGCAGGGTCACCAAGGCACGGCACAGCCCTGTGTGGGGTGGTGTGGTTTCCAGGGTGTGGCACTACCCCAAGGCAGGGTGGCACCGGGTCCCCAGGCCGTGGCACAGCCCCGCTGTGGAGTCACCTGCGCACATGACAGAAAGGACAGCGGAGCACTGCAGGCTTTGGCAGGGACTGAGAAATTGCTGAGCTCCTCTAATCCATCAACACCTCTGGCAGGGGAGGGACGGTGGCGTGTGTGGCACAGAGAATGGAGTGTGTGGCACAGAGAATGGGGTGTGTGGCACAGAGAATGGAGTGTGTGGCACAGGGAACAGAGCCTGTGGTACAGGGAACCATTCCAGCCACCACACCCCCGGCAAGGGACGTGCCCACGGCTCCATGAAGGGCACGGGCAGCTGGAGAGGCACCAGGAAAGCGGCCGGGAAGGCAGCTCCATGAGCGGATCCAGCCCGGGAAGGCAGCTCCGTGAGTGGATCCAGCCCGGGAAGGCAGCTCCGTGAGCCGATCCCGGTGCTCCCAGCCCAGCCCCGCGTCTCCCCGGCACGTCGGCACGCAGGGAGGAGGCACAGCCCGGCGCTCCCAGCCCTGGTGTGTTTTTCCTCTCTTCCCCTCATTTCTGCTCATAAAGGTCTGCGCTTAAGTAATGAGGCTTTTTTGCCTGCCTTCTGCAGGAAGATACACAAGTGTGCCAATGTAAATTGCTCCATTTGGAGGGCTAATTGCACTAAAAGGCAGCCTGATCTGTGGTTTTTCTCTATTTTACATTAGCAGCTGAGCTGTCAGATCTGAAATGGAAACTCATTTTTAAGGCTTTGCATTTACAGTGGCTTCAACAATGAAAAATGTTCCCTGACAGTAATAGAAGGCAAACCTCATTAGAGAAACTTAAACCAAAGCGGCACAGTGCTAAAGCCCTCAGGCTGCTTCCGAGCATCTTAAGAGGGAACAAGAGCATTTTTCACATGACTCTCTCTGCCCGTGGAGTGCTCTGGCTCTTCCCGACTGGAGCTGTGCCCGCAGGAGCCGTATTTCTGACATGCACAGGGTTGCAGCAGCGATGGCAAATGGCTTTTTCTCGGGGGCGCAGGGCACCGAGGCGTTTCGGGGGCGGAGAACCCGGCTGGCTCCGAGCAGCTGCTCAGCCCAGTCCCAGGATGGCGTTTTTGGAGCGCTCACATCTCCCTGGGAGCCGTGGTGGTGCCAGGAGCACAGCGTGGCTCTGTGATTCCCCCTCCTTGTGCTGGTGGATTCAGGGGTGCTGACCTCCAGCACCCACAGGAGCGGTGCTGTTGGGCACCCTCCCCAGAGCCATCTCCTCCTCCTGGGAGCTTCTCCAGTGATCCACAGGGAATCTGCCTCCCCTCACCGCCCTGCCCCACACGCTGGCACTCCCTGAGCCTCCGCCACCCAGCCCAACAAATCCTCCCCTCCCAGCAGATGCCAGCAGCCTGTGCACTCAAATTCCAGGTGGGAACGGCTGGGCAGGGCTCCCCTGCCAGCTTTGCCAGCACCTATTTGCATCTGCATTAACATCCAGCCGGAGATTTGCACGGTCATGAGCTATTTTTACCCGCAGAGCGCTCGTTCTGCACAGAGCTCAGCCTGCGCCGGGGTCAGGGATCAGCCCGGCCTGGGCCACGCTGGGGACACGCAGGGTTCAGAGACAAAGAGGCCACTAAAATGCTGCAGGAGCCCTGGGAAATGTGGCACAGATCCCAGAGGGATGCAGAGATCCCAAACCACAGCCCACAGCAGGCTCGGCGATGATCCCAGCTCTGCCTCCAGCACCTTCCTGCTGCCTCCTGCTCCATGCTCCTTTCCTGCAGTTTCAAGCCTGACTCTGAGGAATATTTTAACCCTGTTTAGCTGCCCCGTATTTTGTGGGCATCCAAGGTGAGGCGCAGCTGGAATGTTGCATCCTCCTGGCAAGGTGGCACAGGGCACAGGGCAAGGTGCCCAGGGCAGGGCCCAGATCCTTTCAGCATCCTCCTTCCTGCACATCCCATTTCTGAGGCATCTCCTGAGCTTTCCTGGGGCTCCTCACCACATCCCTTCCGCTGTGCACAGGAGACCACGCTCCTCCTGGAATCCTCCTCCCACCCCCGTGGCCTAGAGGTGACATTTTGGGGGAAAAAAGTGAGGAAAATCTGTGCAGCCATTTTGCAGCCAGGGCTAAAACTGGACCCGTTGTCCCCGGCCTGGCACCACATTCCCAGAGCCAAGCACACCATGGAGCGATGCCTTCAGCACGGAGCATCCTTCCACCAGCGGTACTAAGAAATTTGTTTTCCCTGGAGCTGTTTTGCCTTGGAAAAACACATTTTAATTTGCACTGCAAATTTCCTACAACGGTTTCTCACCGCGTTTTCTGGGGATTTTTTACTGGAAACAATTTTGACCAGCCAAAATATTTCACTTATTTGGTTTCCAAAAAATCTCCGGCTTTTTCAATTGCTTGATAAAAACCCTGACAAATGTAATCAGTCACAGTCATTCCCTGCAGAAATGTTTTCGTTTGACCAAGAGGGAAAAAAAAAAAAAAGAGAAAAGAACAAATATTCATAGCAAAAGCCACTTGGCTTCTGCATCACGTTGCTGCTCCAGCCCAGGCTGGAGGAGACAGTGCTTGGATAAGGGCATTTCCCTCGGGATATCACATCCCTGTGGGCCGTGTTTGAGAGGAACACACTCCGTGGCATCTCCATGTCCCTGTCCCAAAATCACCGAGCGCGGGCTCGGGGCTCAGGGGCACTGACGAGATGTTGCGACATCCTGGAGGGGACACGTCCTGCTCCTGATCGCTGTTCCTCGCCCTGTGTGCCCACTGCACCCAGGGCCAGCCCGGCTTCATGTCAGGCCTTAAAATAACCTTGCTTGGCACCTCGGGGGAGAAGGTGGAACATCCCCCGCCTCTCGCGTGGCCTCGGCGAGGTGGCTGCTGCTGCGGGTTTCACACCACGGCAGGGTTTGCTCAGAGCACTGTCAGCTCCTTCCCCTCCCCTGGCTCCAGCCATGGCTTCAGCTGAAGTGCCACCGCAGGGCTGTGACGTGGGACGTCACCCAGGCCGTGGGACCCTGTGCCGTACCCACCGCCCTGGCCCCTCCTGGGCTGTTTCTCCCCTGGAAAAGGGACAAAGAGGAGGTTTGGGAATCGCAGCCCCCTCTCCCTGCTCCGTGCAGTGCCGCCCCATCTGCGCTCCCAGGATAGGCTGTTCTCTCCTCCTCGCTGCTGGGAATTGCAGGAGATGTCTGCCTTCCCTCCCACTCCGCATTACTCACCCAGCCGAGCCGATCTGGACTCCAGATGGACCGGAACCAGCTTTCCTCCCAGGAGATTCGGGGGAAGGTGGCGGGGACAGGAGCCCGGTCCAGCCCTCCCTGAAACCTCCCAGCCCAGCTCCCTCGGCTCCATCGGCAGCTCCCAGGAGCTGGGATGCTCCCGCAGGGATTCTGGAGAGCAGTGGCAGAGGGTGGAGGAGGAGCAGCCCCGCCGAGGGTGAGTGGGGCCCCCACACCTCACCCACACCCCTGGGCTGCAGCCACCTCCGGCCTTCCTGGATTTCTCCTGATGGATCATTTATCCCAGCAGGGATCTCCCACAGCTCTCTCTGCTCTTACAAAGACCACTCTGACTTGGCTTTTGATGTATCCCAGACAGGCTCCCTCCCTCCTAGCGCCTCAGATCCCCTTCCTTTCCATCTTTCTCCCTCCTGCACCTGCTGCCATGCCCATCCTTTGTTTCTGTGTCCATCCCCTCCTGACCCTCTGGAGCCCTCCTGCCCACACCATGCCCCTGGCCGGGCCTGCACAGAGCTGTGCCAGAGGAAACCACGGATCCCCAAATCCCGGGATCCTGCCAGCTCGCTGGGGCAGGGCTGTGGCTGCCACCCTGGCAGGGAGCAGCTGCTGGATCTGGGAAGGCAGGAAGGATGGGAAGCTTGAGCCGTAGCCTGGATGAAGCCAAACTCAGGCACTGGGAGCTGTAAGGGCCTTGCAGCTTCACCAGCCCCAGGATGGGCAAGTCCCAGGCCCTGCCCTGGGGTGGGAGGTGATTCCCTCATCCCACAGTGATTCCCAAGGTGCTGGAGCACAGGGCATCACTCCCAATCACCTTCCCCTGGCCTCTCCCTGGGAACGCTGCTATGGCACAGAGTCCTGGAATCCCAGAGTGGGTTGGGAAGGGACCTTAAAGCCCATCCAGTGCCACCCCTGCCATGGGCAGGGACCCCTCCCACTGTCCCAGACTGCTCCCAGCCCCAATGTCCAGCCTGGCCTTGGGCACTGCCAGGGATCCAGGAGCAGCCACAGCTGCTCTGGGCACCCTGTGCCAGGGCCTGCCCACCCTCCCAGGGAACAATTCCTGCCCAATATCCCAACTAAATCTCTCCTGGTTTAGTTTAAAACCACTCCCCCTTGTCCTATCACTGCCTGTACGTGGGAAAAGTAACTCTCCCCCTTTTCCATAAACCCCAGTGGACACAAAAATGTCCCTGGCCTGGCTGCCATCTCTCCATGTCAGGGACAAGGCTGTCCAGGGAATGGGCACGGCCCCAAGGCTGCCAGAGCTCCAGGAGTGTTTGGACAATGCTCTCAGGCACAGGGTGGGATTGCAGAGTTGGATCAGCGATCCCTGTGGATCCCTTACAACCCAGGATATTCCGTGGTTCTGTGATTCCATGACCTCACTCTGGCAGTGCTAGGCTGCCTGCACATCCAGGAGGTGAATTCCCGGGCAGGGAGCCCCGAGGGGGTTACAGGGGCACAAGGAGCATCCCCAGCACCCCCTGTTGCCTGCAGGACACCGTGCCCGGGGGCTGGCGGCACCTGGGCTCCCTGGTAGTGCCCAGACGTTCTGTGGGTGGCAATCTCGGCAGCCTGGTGGTGGCACTTGATGAATGGGCTGTGGAATTTGGTGAGATAATTAAAGAGCCCGGCTCTCACAATGCACCTGATAACAAATGAGGTGTCTCTTTTCCTCTTCTGTTTCTCGCGGTGAATTGTATTCCTAAAGATTAATGGATTCACCATTCCTACCTCAACAATGGGCCCGTTCCCTGCTCCTCCCTGTTCCCGGGGGGAGCTCCATCCCCAGGGAGTCTGAGCCGAGCAGGGACACGGAGAGACTTTGGGATCTGGCAGCCCTTGGCCTTGGTTCTGACTCGCCGAAGAAGCAGCGGGGGAAAAGACGTGGAAAAGCTGGAAATCCTGCTGTCCATCTCCAAGGGAGTGTGTCCCTCTGGGACTCAGGGCTCATCCAAGGTGTCACCAAGGTGTCACTCAGCCTGGTGGCACCAGGGAAGCCCAGGAGGCTGTTTGCAGAGCCACCCACCTGACAGGCAGTGCCTGGGCACAGAGGTGGGCAGGATGGGTGGTGTGAGGGAGAACAGGGATGCCCGGAGCTCACAGAGCTGGAGAGAAGAGCCTGGGTGGCTCTGGGTGGTGACAACCCCAATCCATGCCTGGCCGAGGTGTGAGCGCTGGCTCAGGCTGCACAAACCCTGCCCAGTGACCCAGGGGGACAGTGTGACAGCAGCTCCAGCCTGTCTGTCCCTGGCGCAGGGCACTTTCCCCAGGGGACAGCAGCCTCCTGTCCCATCGGCTCCTTCCCATCTGGGTTAGTTCTCCAAGCGAGAAGCACCGGCAAAGGAGACATGGTGAGCGCAGCACTGGCCAGGGAGAAAGCCCGGTGGGGTTTCTGGGATCAACAGCCCTCCCGTGCTCCTGGAGCTGTCGGGAAGTGTGGAATGCTCCAGCACTGGTTCACCAAGGAGTGACCCTCCAGTCCCGTCCAGCAGCCAGGGACTGACCTGAGCCATCAAAGCATCTCCAAAATGTGCTTGTATATGATATAGACATTTAAATTAGGTACCTGTGCAAATCAGCAGGTCGTTAATCAACCACTCGTTTAATTGGTTTTCCTGCCAAATTGGTCGCAGATAAATAATTAAAGCTAAAAAGTGGGTTTGGATGCATTCCTCTGGAAAGTCGGGCTGGCAGCTGGGAAGGGAATCTTTTAACTCTTCGGCTGGCACTGTCCCTCTGCAGCAGGCAGGGATCGGGGAAGCGCCGGCCGAAGGGCACCGGGGTGGTCCGGACGTCTCTGCCGGTGCTGGCGCTCGGCTCACGCTCGCTGCTGTCCCGTGGAGAGGCTTTTCTGGGGAGCAGGAGCTTCCCGGGGCGCGGAGCCGCGGGCAGGGCCCCTCCCGCGCCGCCAGCGTGGGTTTTGCAGTGCACTTGGCTGCTAATCATGCATAATAATCGCATTTGCAGAACACAAATGTCACTTGGCTGAGTGCTTTCATTTACTGCCCCGTAAACACACCCTGGGGAGCCCCGGGCCCATAAAACATTGACGAGGGCCCTCGTTTCCCGGACATTGTCCCCCACAGAGCCCTTTGTCAGATGGTGCGGCCACGGGACGTGCTCCCTGCTGGGTACGGCCACCGGGCAGCTCCCGGAGTGGGGGGGAAAGGGAGGGATCTGCCCTCGGCCCCGTGCAGCCCCGGGGCTCCTGCAGCTCCTCCAGGCAGGGCAGGAGGGGCTGCGTGGGGTGTGCTGAGCCCCAGGGTCTCAGGAGAGATCCCACATCTTTGCCCTACCCAGGTGAGGGGTGTGCATCCATCCCGTCCCCATCCCATCCCATCCCATCCCATCCCATCCCATCCCATCCCATCCCATCCCGTCCTGTCCTGTCCCCTCCCACCCCATCCCACCCTGCAGGACCCAGCTGGGGATCCCCAGCTGGACACCACACACAAATTTCCGGTGTTTGGGACATGCACCACACACATCCCACACGTGGGACCCTGTCCCAGCCATCCCTCAGGCTGCCCCTTCTCCAGCCCAGGGAATTGATCCACAGTGCCCAGGGGGTGCATGAGCAGGGATCAATCCTGCCCTGATTTGATCCCGGGGGTCCAACCAGCCCTTTTTCCAGCCAGCAGTAGACAAGGGGTTTTGGGGATTTCTCTCTAGAAGGACAGAAATTCTCCTTCCCAGAGCTTTTCCTGTGGGCACGGGAGCAGCCTCTGGCTGGGCAGCCACCGGTTGATCCCATGCAGGTGAGAAGGATAAACAGTGGCAGGGCAGCTTGGAGGCACTGAATTCCCAAGGACAAACTCCAAGGAACCAGGAGGGCTCTGACCCAGCCACCTGAACCCCTTCTCTCTCCTCATTTCACTGCAGGCTCCACGGGAGCTGCTTCTGGACAGTTCCCAAGCCCGGATCCACACACCAAGGGCTGCACTTGGGACTGTCCCTTCCAGGCTTGCTGTGCTCCCAACCCGCTCCAAGGCAGGAGCCAGGGTCCCCCCGAACCCCTCATTCCCTCTGGGCCTTCTGCCATTCCCTGTGCTCATTCCCTGTGCTTCTGCCAGGAAAATGATGGATGGGGGGCTCAACCCCACCCGGGGCTCATAGCCCAGCTGTCCCCTTCCCCTCACTCCATGTAGGACAATTCCAGCATCCTCGGCTGCTTTCTGACGGTCTCAGCCACTTTGCCTTGTTGTTCTTGTTAAAGGCAGCTCTCAATAAGTAGTTCACTAACTCAGCCATTTGAGGATCATCATTAATTTAATATCCTTCCTCATTTATTAATGGGCCTACTTTGTCTTGACTCTCCAGTATTTCCTTTTCCCCTTGATATATTTGTAAAAGCCCTTCCTATTCCCCTCAGCCGCATGGCTACCTCTAATGTTTGCTTTTCCTGCTGTCTTTAACATTTCTCTTCAGCCTTAAATGACTCGGGCTCCTCTGGTTTCTATCAGCTCCCACGCAGGGCTTTCCCATTCCTTGCCGGAGCTGTCCTGCTGCGGGGCAGCCCAGGGAGGCAGCGGTGCCCTGCTGCTCTGGCAGCTCCTGCTGGATCCTCAGAGAGCTCAGGGACTTGGCTTTGTCCCGGCAGAGGATGCAGCAGGACAGGATATCCACAGGATATCCAGAGAGATCCTCTGGACAGGGATAACAGGGAGAGCCGATGGATGGATGGATGGATGGATGGATGGATGGATGGATGGATGGATGGATGGATGGATGGATGGACGGGGAAAGCTCAGGGATGCACCCCATGGTCGCTGCCCACCCACCCTGTCAGCTGGGGCTGTGGGGAGCTGCCGAATTCCTGCCTCCAGCACCCATCCCTGTGGGAGGTGTTCTCCGGGTCCTGGCTGTGCACGGGGTGGCAGCCAGGCTGCTGCTTCCCTGCTCGGGTTGCTGGAGATGGGGAGGTCCAGGATCCAGTGCTGGAAAGGACCATGATCCCACTGCTGGGAGGCCCAGGATCCAGCAATGGAGATATCCAGCACCTAATGATGGGGAAATCCAGGATCTAATGATGGGGAAGTCCAGGATTTAATGACAGGGGATGTCCAGGATCCAGTGCTGCAGAGGTCCAGGATCCCATGGTTAGGAGGTCCAGGATCCAGCAATGAAGAGATCCAGAATCAAATTATGTGGGAGTCCAGGATTTAACGAGGCGGAGGTCCAGGATCCAACAAGCCAAAGCTTCAGGATAAAATGATGAGGAGATCCAAGATCCCACCATAGGGAGGCCCAGGATCCAAGGCTGGGGAGGCCCAGGGGCCTGAAGACTCCTTGCGGGAGGAGAAGGGAGCAGGCAAAAAGTTGCAGGAGGGGCTGTGGCCCAGGTGGGAGCCCGGAGCACATCCCGAGCCAGGGTCGGCTCAGTGCCGTTGCCAAGGTGACGGGAAGCAGAGGCTAGGGATGTGTCTGTTTACATAAGAATTGTTGATTAATGAACATCGAGGCGAGATAATTTACCGAGGGCCTGGAGGCGCCGCCGCTATCGCTCCATCTCGAGGCAGCGCTTCCTTCCGAGCTGCGGCCGCAGAGCCCTCGCGGTGTCCCCGGCCCGAGCGGGGACCCGCATCCGTGGGACAAGAGAGCCCCCACCTGATGGCCTCGGCCCGCGCCCCTCTGGAGCAGCACCGCGGTGTCCATCCTTGTCCCCAGGCAGTGATGGGATGCTGTGAGAGGAATGCAGCCCAAAATCCCTCCGCAGGCCACCGGTGCTGGTGGTGCCACCCAGTTTTTGGATGGATAACGGAGCCCGGGCACCTCCCAGGGGTGCCCCAAGCCAGCCCTGCCACCCTGCCAGGGCAGCACCAGCCCTGGCTCTGCCACGGGCTGTATCCCACCCAGCACCACTCCCGGCTGCTCTGGACGTGCCAGGGTTGGATTCCTCAGCCTGCCATGAGCCAGGTGTGTCACCCAGCTGACCCTGGTGTCCCCCAGGCCACACCACTGGACACAGCCCGTGGGGCTCAGAGTTTGGTGGCACCTCCCAGGTGATTTTCGCCCTCCCACCTGGATGGCCACGTGTGGGCACACCCTGTGCGGGGTTGCAGGTGACAAGAAATTTCCCAGGTCCCCTCGCCGGGCTTGATGAGCTGCCTGCAAAGGTCCTCCTGCCCACAGTAACCCCTTCCTCTGCCATGCTCCGTGTGGGGAAGATTAGGGATCCTGCAGCTTCCAAAGCCTTGGAGAAGCTGAGAAATGACCCTAGAAGCTGAGAAATGTCCCTAAAACACCTCCTGGTTTGTTCCAGAATACCTTCACTGGCCCAGGCAGGCAGTGGAGAGGGAGAAGGTGGTGGTTCATGGAATCCTCTGCCTGCCCTGCCCTGCCCTCCCTGCAGCTCCAGGCAGGTCCCTGACCCCAAATTCCAGCACATCGTCCCTGCGGGGTTCTCATCCTGTGGCCGGGATGAGAATTGGGGTAACTCCCCCAGGTACCCCCTGTCCCGCAGCACAGAGGTGACCCTGTGGGATGCAGGGGTCACCCAGCACCAGGCTGGCACCACGGGGGCCTGGTGCCCTGGATCCTCCCTGGATCAAGATCCTGAAGCTGACAGGCAGAACCTGCCACAGGACAAACCTGCCAGCACAAAGCTCACAGCCAAGGGGCAGATGCCAACATCTGGGTGGAGGATTTGGGACAGGTTTGGGACATGTGCAGGTGACAGAGGTGGGCAGCACATCAAGACATCAGGGGTGGCATCGCCAGCCCCCAAATTTCTGTGCCAAGTCCCATCCCCAGCTGCTACACCAAAGCTTCGGTGCCTCGGGTTTCAGCCCCCCCAGAGCTGAAATATCTGGTCAAACCTGAAAAAGTCCTGTGTGCTCCCAGGCAGGAAGCAGGGGGTGGGCANGAAAGCGGGATGCTGTGGTGGGAAGGGATGCAGGAAGCAGCTGCTGGGTCCCAGAGACCCTCGCCCAGCCCGGGTGCAGCTCCGGGGCGGTTTCCATGGCACTTCCCAGCTGCTGCTCCCTCTGGCTGCTCCCAAGGCTGTGATTAAGTGCAGGCAGACCCACAATTACCGGGGGGCCGCTGCTGGGGGGCTCTGGGGGAGTGCTGGGCCCCTGCACCTGCCTGGCGCAGCCTGCCAAGGGAGCTGTGCTGCGCTGCCTGTGCTGCCCCCGGAGCAAGGACGGGATCGGCATCTTCCCGTGGCCCCCGGCAGGGCAGGGATCGGCGTCCCTGTGTCCCCAGGCAGAGCAGGGATCACACCCCCCGTGCTCCAGACAGGACAGGGATCAATGTCCCTGTGACCCAGGCAGGGCAGGGATCAATATCCCCATTGCCACGAGGGATCCGTGTCCTCGTGGCCCCAGCCAGGGCAAGGAGCCATGTGTCCATGCCCTTAGGCAGAGCAGGGATCAGTGCCCCGCGGCCCCATGAAGGACAGGGATCAATATTCCTGTTTCCACTAGGTCGGGATCAGTGGCCCCATGGCCTCAGGCAGGGAAGGAATCGGTGCTCCCATACCCCACGGCAGGGAAAGGATCGGTCTTGCCATGTCCCAAAGCAGGGCAGGGATCAGTGTCCCCATGGCCCCAGGAAGGACAGAGATCGATATCCCGATTTTCACCAGGCAGGGCAGGGTTCAGTGTCCCTGAGACGTGGATGGACAGGGATCAGTGCCCCCATGGCCCCAGGAAGGACAGGGATTAATAACCCCACGGCCCCATGGTCCCAGGCAGGGCACGCACCCCCAGGCAGCACAGGGAGGAGGAGATGGGTTGGAGGTCCCCTCGGGGTCCCCTCCTTGCTCCGTCCCCACAGCCCCCGTGCCCTTCGCCAGGTCGCCCCCCGGGCGGGGCAGGTCCCCAGGGAGGGGCACAGCGGGGGCGGCCGCCGGAGCAACTGGAGCAGAGGAAATGCCGGGACTTTGAACACGGCCGGAAATAATGACTTTAAAAATGTATCATTCTGCAAACTCATTAAGCGCATCCCCGGCAGCAGGGGAAGGGAATTGCCGGACCTGGGAGCCGCTTGATCTTTACAAAATGGGCACAGCGAGTGCTCCTGAATATTTAACCCCGATGGCTCCCCGGGCGCTGGAGAGGCTGCGGGAGGCAAGGAGGGGGTCCTGGAAAAGGGAATGCGAGAACCTTGGCTCCTTCTCCGTGCCCTCCTGGCCAGGTGGGCACCCGAACACCTGCAGCTTGTGCTGGGTTGGCAGGATTTGTGCTGAGCTGCCTGAGTCAGAGCCAGGATAGCTCCCGAAACTCGGCGGTGCCTCAGTTTGGGATGGGGTGTCCCTCCCACGCTTGTGTGGGGCACAGGAGCGCTGTTCCAGCCCTGGCCGTGCTGGGAGCCAGTGCTCTGCCAGGGACAGGAGGGAGTCACAGGGGCACCAGGGACACTGCCACCCATCCCGACAGCGCTGCTTTGGGTCACCTTTCACTCCCAGCAAACCGGGAGCGCAGGGCTGGGGCTGGTGCCCGTCCTTGTCCCACATCCCCCGCACCCCGCGGTGCCCCACAGAGCCGTGTCCCTCTGCCTTGCCCAGTTCCGAGTTTCCCTGCAGCAACTCAGCCACCCCGGCGGGCTCATCCCGGGACGGCGCCATCCCCCTGTGCCATCGATTCCCGACAAGGGGCTGCGATTCCCTTCCCTCTCCCCGTTTCACGCATCCGGAGCGGTGCCGGCCGCGCCTGGCGAGCCCCCCGCCCCTCGGCGGTGACCTTTCGGAACAATCTGTGCTTCGAGGCTGCGGCGCGCCAGGCAGGCGTTGCCATGGCAAAGCAGCGCAGCAAACACTCCGCAATTACGGGGGAACGGCTCCCCGGCAGCCCCGCCGCGTCCCCGCCGAGCCGCGGCCGTCCCCGCGGCCTTTGGGGCAGTGGCAGTGGCACCGGGGGGTCACTCGTGTCGTGCCACCCTCCGCACGGCCACGCGCGGAGGGGTGGGTGGCGCTGGGGGAGGAACAGCAGCACCCTCGTCCTGCCGGGATGGGTCACCTGCACTCCCTGTCCTCTATCGCTCAGCCCCATCCCCATCCTACCCGGCCAGATTCCAGAGCTCATCCCAGAGTCAGCTGGGACATTCCCGGTCCCCTCTGTGCTGGGGCACTGCCTTTCTCCGCACCCTGCGGATCGGCTGCAGCTTTGGGAATCATCCACACCCCCATTCCCACACATTCCTCCTTCCCACCCTTCTCTCCCCTGTCCTCCACCCATCCCGCTTTGCCAGCCCGTTCAGGTGACAGCCCCGAGATCCCCCAGTCCCCGTCCCCTGCCTGCCACCTCCCTGGGTGCCGGGAGGGTGCTCCAGGCCCGGCGTTGGGTGCAGGGTGCCCTCTCCGGCAGCAGGAGCAGGTGCTGCCAGCACAGCACAGCACAAAATCAATCGACCGCGCTCGCTCCGGAGACGGATTTACAGGGAGAACAAAACGTCTAAAAATGTGCCAGCGCTCCCAGTCTGCTGGGAAAGCTCTCCCTGCACAGCCCACGGAGATATTTTCTGGGCCTTGGGGTGCTCCTGCCCGCCCCGCACCCCGCTGATGTGCAGCTGCAGCGCCTGGTTCCTGCCCCTCACCCTCCCACTGGGCTGGCAGCACCCCAGGGCACCTTGGCTCCCCTTGGAAATACTCCCGAGGGTGCTGCAGGTCCTGCTGACAGCACACACACGCTGGTGTCCCACTGCCAGGGCTGGGGGCTGGTCAGAGCCAGCCCAGGGGGATTTCAGTTCAGGTTGGGATGCTCTGTAACCCCCTGCACTGTGCAGGAAATGCCCTTTTCTCCCCAAATCGTGCTGCTGCAGCCTCAGCAGCGCTGCAGAACTCCAGGCAGGCTTGAGCAGCCGATGGTTTGCAGCAGGGACACAATTCCTGGTGCATCCTTCCTCGTGCCCACGTGGATAGGACAGCATCATGGCTGTCCCCACCCCGTCCCTGGGGATGCGTCCAGAGTAATTCCACGACATCTCCAGCCTCTGCCGATCCCCATGGAGGTGTCACTCCTGGCCTCCAAAGAGGTGACAGCGCTGGGCTGGTGCTGTCTGACCTGGCCACAGGGGGGCTGGGGGACCTGTCACCCTCCCAGGGTGCCGGTGTGACCGGGGTGTCACACCGTGTGTGGGTACCCAGGAAATGCCACCCCTGTCCTGTGCGTGTCACCGTGTCACACCAGCGTGGCCCGGGCAGTGCCACCCGTGTGTTTGTGTGTGTGTTGGTGCCGTGGGATTCCCACAGCTCCCACGAGCTGTTGGTTTAACCTTTTTTTGGAGGCGGCTGAATTCCCTTTGCAGCAACCACGAGGCTTCATTGCCGCCAGCCCAGAAATCCAGGAATTACACCCTGCTCTCCTGCCATGCCAGGGATCTGTGATCAGCACCAGTCCCACTCCATGCCTGACCCTGCAGGAGATGCCCTTCCTGCCCCCGGTGGGCATTGGGGCTGGCAGGAGCCTCCTGCACCCCAGGGAGAGCCCTCCCAAAATCCAGAGACTTAGGCTGGAGGGTGGGGATGGAGGGGAAATGCCTCTTCCAGAGGGCTGGCAAAGCCATGGCCACCTGTGGGATGTGGAGACAGCCCCAAACGCTCCACCTGCCCTGCCCCAGGTGCAGCCCATGCACCCCCAGTGATTGGGGGGGGTCTCCATTTGTGTTTTCCACCTGAGCTGAGGGCAGGGTAGATCCCCACGGTGGGAAAGGCATCACTGAGGCTCCCAGGGTGGAAGGGACTGGGTCTCATGTTTGGGGACACCACCAGACCCCAGAGAAGGTGAGGCAGAGACCCCATCAGGCAGGTGGGGGCAGGAGCAGGGAGGCAGCTGCACCCTCAAAATCTGGCTTCCCACAGACTCCAGTTTGGGTGCCAGTCCCAAAGGTGGCCGTGCCAAAGTAGAGCAAAGCCACAAGGAGCTGGAGCACCCCGTGCCCGGGGTGTCAGGGTGTGCTTGGTGGCTCTGCAGGGCCATCGGGGGGATGAGAGAGGGGACATCCTCATGGAGAGCGCCCAGGCTCACCAAAACCACCCCGGGAGAGAGGGGAAGGTGAAACATTTCGGAGACTTGGTTTGGTGTCGGACTTGACAGTGCTGGGTTAATGTTGGGCTCAGTTACCTTAGAGGACCTTTCCAACCTAAACAATTCCATGATTTCCCACTGTGAGGCTCCCAGTCCATCCTGCAGTCTGGCACTGGGCACAGCCACACACCGAGGACAGTGTCCCCAGCACAGCCCGTGCTCAGGGGTGGGTGGTGGCAGTGCTGGGGACACTCCTGGTACCTTCACGGCACCCCAGGGACAAGGACGGCCAATGCCACAGGGCACAGCTGGCAGCACATGGGGCACAGCCGGTGCAGGGAGCAGTGCCACGCTCTGGGTTTCCAGCTGGGTTTCCTGCTCAGTAGCCCTCAGCGAGCTCCCATTTCCCGGTGTGTTGGCCTTGCTGCTGGAGGGGGAGCTGGCTGACAGCGAGGGGCAGAGTTATCCCGTGCTGCCGGGCCTTTCCCAGCTCCCTGCAGGGCCCAGCATTGATCCCTGACTCCGTGGGATGAGAGCAGGGAGCACGCCATGGATGCAGTAGGGATCTCTGTGGATACGGGCACAGCGCTCCGGGGATGGGAGATGCCCCTGGCTTGCACCGCGGCTTTCTTTCATCCGCCTGCCAGGAGGCTGAGCAGTACGGGAGGGAAGGAGCAGGGCCGCTGGGCTCACTGGGATGTGGCACGGCTTATCCCATGGGATCGGCGCGGTGGGACCGAGGCCCGCGCCCCAAGGAGCTGCGGGGAGGGGGCCGGGAGCACGGCACGCTTCAAAGGGGAGTGGGCTGTAAATATTCCAGCAGCCCCGCGCAGAGCCGCGAGGCAGCAGCGATCACAGCCGGGCACGTCCGTCCGGAGCAGGCGGGGATTGGGATCAAATCACCCGGGCAGCGCACCCGGCTGCTGTCCCCAGGGAGGGCTGGCTGGCCTGGGCACTGCCTGTGCCCTCCACCGGCCCTTCTGTGCGGGGATGGCACTGTCTGTGCCCAGCTGGGGACACCGAGGGGCTGCAGCCCTTGTCCCCAGCCCCACGGAGTGCCCGCGGGTGGTCCTTGAAGCGGTCCCCTGCGATGGCCAGGGAGAAGAACCCCATCCAGCTCCTCTCCCGCCGCTTGTACCCACACACCCCGTCCTGGAGCGGTGGCAGCTCCCAGGGGCACAGACAGAGCCCGGCAGGGTGTTGGGGGGCACAGGGAGGCACGGAGCCCGTGGAGCTGGGAGCTGCTGTGCCCAGAGGGGCAGCGCTGCCGCCTGCACCGCTGCTCCTGCCCCCAAATTAAATGGAATAATTCAGTTGTTTGGGCTTCCAGGAGGCTCTTGCTGGAAGCTCTGGGAAGCGCAGCCGCTCCCTGACGCTCCCTGGTGCCACGCTGTTCCCTGGCACAGGCGGAAGGGCTGGCACCAGGACATGGGCTCCCTAAGGACTGTCCCCAGGAGGGCAGTGGAGCTCGGTGGGGACGGGGACTGCCCCCAGTGCCCCAGATCAGGGCAGAGGGACAGGGGAAGCACCTAGTGTGCCAGCAGCTCGCTCTGCCCGGCCCCACGCGGGGCTCGGAGGTGGCACCAGCCACCCCACGTTCACGTTCCAGCACTCCCACCGACAGCGCCACGGTTTTCTGTATCAGGGACCCTGCTTTTGGGGCCCCCCGCGCTCCCGGGGGTGGGGTGGGGGGCGGGTGGTTACAGCAGCCCCTCATATCCCACTGCAATCCCTGAACTACAACATCACCTCCTCCCGGGGCTGGGCTCGATGGAAATTTCTCCTTGAAAACATCCTCCAAGCCCCAGGAATGCTGCCCAGAGGGTCGGAGCACAGCCTGGCTCTCCACTGAGACCCCTCAGCGCCCTCTGGGGCGCTCACCCTCCCCGGCACCCATCCCTCGGGGTGGGACCTGCCCCACAGGGACCATGAACGAGCTGGAGCAGGGGGCTCCGTTCCATGAGCCGCGGTCCCAGGGCAGCGGCTCCTCCAGCTCCCAGGGAATCCCGGGATGGGTGCAGGAGGGGCTCCCCCCGCCCCTGCCCTGAAGCACAGGGAGGCGATGGTGCCTCTGGAGAATTCCCCCGCCGGCAGGGACCTGGAGCCGGAGGCAGGTTTCCCATCACAAGCGCTGAGGTCCCGCACCCTTCCCCCTCGCCCCGAACAGGTTTCACTCGCCGGCACAGCTGCCGCGTCCAGATGTTGCCGGAATTGAGGGAGGCAGGGCTGCTCAGCCCACAGCTGCTCCCTGCTTCGCTTGCAATTGCTTCGGAAATATTGTGTGTGCTCAGCTCTTTAGAGCTAATCTCCATCCTGCAGCCGCGCCTGGCAGAGCTGCCCACGCCAGCCCGGCTGCTGGGCAAGCTGGGCAAACTGGGAGAGCTGCGGAGGAACGGGAGGGGGTCCCTCCAGCAGCCCCCGCGCGGGGCAGAGCCGGGGCGGGGCGATGCTGGGGAAGGGGCGAGGGCTGGGTGCCACCCCGGCGATTCCTCCCCGCTTGATTGGGGCCATTAATCAATCGGGCGCTCTCCGGCAAGCCTGACAAGAGCCCGGGAGTGTCAGCGTGTGAGCGATCCGCTCGCTCGGCACCATCCATCAGGGCCCTGGCAAGCGCCGCGCGACACCCCCTCCCTGATTTATCTGAGGCCAATGGAGTCATGAAAAACAGCTGGTAAATCCTTCCCCATCAGCCGGCTGATTATTAATGCAGCCGAGTGTGGAGGCAGCCAGCGAGTCGGAGAGAATGCGGCTGGGGACAAGGCAGCATCTGGCCCGGGCCGACTGCCCCCGGGGCCGGGCCCTCCCGGAGGATGCTGCCCGTTCCCTGCCACCGTGGGAGCGCAGCCCTGGCTGCCCCCGGGCATCGGGCAGCGCTGCGTGGCCGCAGAGGTGACCGGGGCTCCTGCAGCTGCCGGCTCAGGTGGGCAGGGCAGGCTCTGCCCCGGCGTGGCCAGAACCCCCAGTTTAGCCAGGATGGGGCGGGGCGTTCAGAACACCTGGAATTAAAAAGCTGAGGCGACTCAGAACCCCTGGGATATCCTGGGAGAGCAGGGGATAAGAACCACCAGGATGCCCAGCTGGGGGGAGTCAGAATCCCTGGGATGTCCAGGCTGGGAGGGTTCAGGACCCCTGGGACACCCAGACTGGAGGGCCCAGAACCCCCTCAGTCACCGCACTGGGGATGCCCACGCTGGGGGGTTCTTCAGCACCCCCTGGGATGCCCTGGCTGGAGGAGGTCAGGATGCCCAGGAGGGCCAGTCTGGGGGGCTCAGGACCCCCAGGAACAGCAGTCGCGCTGCTCCTGCTGCCCCTTGGATGGGCACAGCTGGCACATAGGGACACCGGGGCTTCTCCAAAGTGAGGGCAGGCTCAGGCTGTGCCTCTGGTGGAGGAGGCTGCCCAAGGGAAGGAGTGAGAAGCCAGCACTGTGGGCAGTCACGGAGCAGGGCCCCAGCCTTGCCCGGCGGCTCTGGGGCCACGCTGGGGTGCAGGATGCCCCAATCCCTGCCAGCACCGGCACCGTGGCACCCCGAGTGCAGCACCCACGCACCCCTGCCTGCCCCCTGAACGTCCCACCTGCCCTCCCAGCCCTACAAAAAATCATCCCCTGGGGGCAGAGGAGCCACTTCGCAGCTTTCCCAGCCCCATCTCCCCCTCACACCCCACACTGGTGCCCAGGGTGCTCCTCATGCCCTGCCAGGCTCTCGTGCCCTCTGTACTGACATAAACGGCTCGGGGAGAAAAAAAAATAATCCTCTAAATTGTGTGAGTGGGCTGGAAGGAAGCTGGAAGCAGCATTTTCGTGGTTGTGTGCCGAGCAGGTGCAGCTGACAATTAGCTATCTCTTCCCAGCCTCTTCATTTAGTTCCTCAAGGTTATTTTGAAAATTGAATATTCAATTAATAAAAGAGTGGCTTTGCAGGGCTCTCGGTGCTCCCTTCCCCGGGGCGGACGCGCCCTCGGAGGCCGCTCGGGAGGGGAGGGAAGGGGAAAGCAGTTCATCCTCCTCCTCCTCCTCACGGCCCCGACCCCGGACCCCCCTCCACAGCCATGTTTGGAACTCCCCGAGCCCCAGATTTGCTCGGAGAAGATGCAGTAGCAGAACTTGTCGTGGTGGAAAGTAGGTGACGTTGAGTCACGTTCGAGCCTGTCACAGAACACGTCGTCCTCCTTCCCTGGTGTCCCCCCCCTCCTCTCAAAGCCCAGCCTGGCCCCCCACCAGCGTCACCCCAGCCCACCCGGTCCCCCGAAGCCGTGGGGAGGTGTGGGAGGGAAGGGGGGCAGCTCCCTCCCCTCCCTCCAGCTCATCCTTATCCCACCCTCCCCTGCTTTATTTTCTTTTCTGCCACTTAAATATCACACGACAATGAGCCAGGATTGCTGGGAGCGCTGCTGCTGCTCCACAGGGTCCCTGACGTGCCCGGAGAGATGCTCCCCCACACCAGCAAACTCCTTCCCAGCCCAAATCCTCCGGGAGGGGGGTCACCAACAGCCCCCTCGCCACACCGGCATGGAGCAGAACATCCCTGTCCTGCAGTTCCTCCCACCGGGGCTGCTCCTTCTGCACCCGATGCAGTATCAGGGCAGACTCTGCTCCCAAAAAAAAGCCTGGAATGAGACCCTGGGCCTCTCTGGGGGCTGCAGCTCAGAGCTGAGAGCCAAAGATGCTGGAGCCTTGCTCGGTGCTGTGGATGTGTCACCTCTGTGCCACCATGCTGGGACAAGGACCCTCAGCCTTCACTTCACGAGGCTGGGCACAAGTCCGGGCTGTCCTCCTGTTATGAGACTGCTGTTGTCATCCCACAGCATTCCCGCTGTCCTTGGTTTTAGGTGAAGAGCCCTGCCCTGCTGGCGAGTGCCCAGCACCATGCTGGGATGGGCAGTGCCCACTTTCGGTCCTCTGCACCCCTGGGCTCAGGAAATCAGCTCCAAAATCCTGCTGGAGAGGGGACAGCGAGCTCTGCCCCAGCCCAGGATGGGCCAGGGGGGAAATCAAGGGAGAGGAGCTGCAGCCCAGGGGTGGGAAGAGGCAGGATTCCCCATGGGAAGCAGCCCCAGGAGATTGCCAAGGTGGCCGGAGCAGGTGGCGGCAGCGTGGGGACACCTCTGCTGTGATGGACGAGCGCTGGCTCACACCTCTGCTTCCTCAGCTCTTCGTGGAGCAGGGATGATGGCAGAGGGCTGGGAGATTTATAATGGAACATCTCTCTGGCTGTGCCAGCGGGGCCCAGAACTGCTGCGTGAGCCCTTTGGGAGGGGGAGGTGCCCAGCCCCCGGGGCCTCGGTGCTGACCCGCAGGTGCTGTCCCCCAAGGTGCCCTGCAGCAAAGGCCCCTGGGGGTGTGGCAGGTGGGGACAGCTCCGTGCTGAGGGCTGCGTCCCACCACGCAGCCCCCCCTCCGCTCATCCCATCCCACTGGAGAAGGAAAATTCCATGTGGGACACAGCTGCCAGCCCTGTCCTCTGCCTACACCCTTTCCCACCCCAAACCCTGCGGGGTCATCGATCCAGGAAAGGATATCTTTGCTTCCCAGGGGTGCATTACCTGGCTCAGGGCTGACATGGGCGGTGGGGATGCTTCGAGCTGTGCTGGATCAGCATCCCAGCTCAGGGTTCATCCCGGAGCTCCTCTCTTCCCACTCTCACGCGCCCCCCCCCCCCCCCCCCCNCCTCAGTTACATCTTCCTTATTATCCTCCTCCCCGCGCTATCTGGGTCACCCTCCCCTGCCATTACCCCAGATAATTGTGAGCCGAGCCGAGGCCACGGGCAGCAATCTGGCAGCAGCACCTGGGAAACCGCTGCCTCCGTGGACATCTCCCTGCCTTCTTCTCCCCCTCCTCTTCCTCAGCTTCCGCATCCCTGCTTGTCCGGCTCTGGGAAGCTGGCAGGGCTGCAGGCAGGGAAGGAAGAGGGATCATCAGGCCAAATTCCCCCCCAGAAGGGGCTGGGGTCACCACTCTGAGCAGCAAGGGGTGTTGGCAGCTCCGAAGGTGCTTTTGGGAATGTTCTGCTCCCGTTTCCAGAGGGGAAATAGCTGTGCCCGAAGGCAGGAGGCTCCCAGCCTGCGCTGCTCTCCTGGGGTCCTGCTCACATGGGCACGAACAGATTCCAGCCTCGCCCAGAAAAGGAATTAAATGACACCATCTGGCACTGGGAGAGCTCTTCCCCCTCCTTCCCGCCGGTGGGGAGAGGGTAATCCAGGACGGGAACCAGGCCATGCTGCTGGAACAGGCACCAGCCCTGCTGATGGCCGGCAGGAGACACCCCCACAGCGGCCAGGCCAGGCCTGGGGTCCCAGTGGGTCCCAGCACATCCCGAGAGGCAGAGCTGGACACAGCCCCTCCCTGCAGGGACCAGAAGAAGCTTTTTTTATACATAATTATATCTCCCAAAGTGTCCCAGCCTCCTCCCAGAGCTGCTTTTAGCTCAGCTAAACCCACGTGCAAACTCAAGCTGTCTGGGACCCCATCCTGCTCCCCGCTCCTGCCCTACTGGGATGCCCCAAATCCTGGGAAAAGCAGGTGGAACAACCTGATCCCGGGCTCTGCGAGCAAAGAATGAGGCAAGACACCGGGATTTTGGCCCCCTGTCTAAAGATTTAGTACAAAAGGGGTTAAATCAAGGGTGAGAGGAAAAAACACTGAGACCTGGCTGGACCCCAAGATCCAGGAGATGGTGGATCCCATGGGATGGGGCTCTCATCCCCTCTCTGCGCTGGTGCTGTGCCCCAGGTGCCTGCTGTGCCCTGGAGCTGCCTGGTTTACCTCCCTGCCTTTCCCTTCCTGCTTTTCTCTGCCTGCATTTCCCTGCCTGCCTTTCCCTCTCTGCATTTCCTCGTCTGAATTTCCCTCCCTGCATTTCCCTGCCGGCATTTCCCTGCCTTCATTTTCCTCCCTGCCTGTCCCTGCCTGCCTTTCCCTCCCCTGAATTTCTCCTGCCTGCCTTTCCCTCCCTGCATCTCCCAAGCAGCCGCGGGGAGGAGGCTCCCGCTCGCCGCGATGCCATCAGGGTGGCTGCGGCTGCAGCCTCCGCAGGAATCCGAACCCATCAATTAGGGAATAAGTGCCTCGCCTGTCCTTGTTAATCCCCTCCTCTCCGGGCTGTTCTTTATTATTTACGGCGAAGGTGCCCCGGGATGCGCTGTCGGAGGGACGCCTGACAGGCTCAATCTGTACCGTACAATTACATCCTCCTCCTCGCCAGCTGGGGAATCCCTTCCTGCGCTCCCATCATCCCGCTCTGCTCCACATCCACCCCGGCAACAGAGCCGGCGGTACCAGACCCCCCTGCCGCCCCAAGAATGCCCCGGGACGCTCCGGGTGTGAGCCAGCCTGGAGGGCGGCGTGGAGTGGGGGTGGTTGGTCCGTGCGAGGCGCTGCAGAGGCATTAACTGAGACAGGATTAACATTCACCAGCGAGAAAAAAAATAACTCCATCCGAGCTGCGTCTGTTCCGGGGGCCTCGTGTGCGGCACGAATGGAAGCGCATCATCCCCTGGGAGCCCCCGGGATGTGTGTGCTGCAGCCGCGTCAGCTCTTTGCAAGGGCTGCTGCTGCCTCGGCTAACGAGCTCCCCGTTGAATGTGGCCTACGCGCACCTGAGGATGCAGCCGGCTGCCTTCGCCTCCTCCCCGCCCGGCTCCCGCCTGCTGCCCCCGTCTGTCGCCCGGCGGTGCCGTCACCCCGCGTGGGGGGCAGAGCTGGGGGCTGCGCGGGCAGCGCTCAGTGCCAAAGGCAGGACGTGTGCCAGGGCTCAGAGACTGGGAAGCGTCCCCGGGCAGTGCGCTGGCACTCGGGGAGGTGCTCTGTGGTCAGAGAGTTGGTGTCTTACGGGGTCAGGTGGGGTTTGGGGGCTGCAGGCTCCGTGCAGGCACTCGGAGTATCCTGGGGAGCTGCGGTGGGGCTGGGGGGGGAGGGGGGGTCCTTGCTGAGCTGTGCGATGAACCCACACTCTCAATCCCCCAGGGATCCCCCGGGGATGCCAGGACAGCTCTGGCAGAGGTGGCACAGACAGAGGTGCCCACCTGCACCCGCAAGCGGCGTATGGGCGCCCCAGAGCACACGGAGTCCAGCCCACCCCTGTGCCAAGGATCTGCTGGGTTCTGCACACCCCTACGGGCAGCTGTGCCTTCCCAACGCACCCCTGTGTGCTGCTGTCCCTTGGGAGACACCCTGGGGAGCTGCTGCCCTCCCACAGCTGGGCAAACCCTCGGGGTGCCCCTGTCCTGATCCCCAGAGGGGCCCGGGGGTGTCTGCTGGGGACACGTAGGGAGATCTGGCCCCTTATACCCCTCTGGAGCTGCCCTGCCCTGCTCCCCCAGCCTGCTGGCACTCCCAGAAGGGTGGGTTGTTCCTCCAGGATGCCCTGGTGCACGGGTCGAGTGCGTGGGCAAAGCCTGCAGCTCCGGCTGCAGTGGGCACCGTAATGACAGCCTGGGGATAAGAGGGATAAAGATATCCCGCGGCGCTGCCTCCCACTCGGCTCCGTGGGGAAGCGGTGCCTCCCCAGCCCAGCCCAGCTGCTTATTTTTAGGCTGTCACCTCCTTGCTCCTCTCATGGGTGGTTTTTATAAATAGCCGGTGCCTCAGAGTGGCTCCAGGGCCAGGCAGGAGCTCTGTGTGTCCATGCCTGGCACGGCTCAGAGAGACCCTGCCCAGAGGGTGCCCAGCCCCTGCTTGCGGCCATCCGCACAGCTTCCCCCACAGCCTGGGTGCTCCAGACACCCTCCTGGGACACCCCACCCCCTGGCTGCTGTCCCAACACCTTTCCCAGCTCTGATCCCGACCCTCTGGGCTCCCAAACCCCGTCCCTGTGCTCCAGCTCCTCACAGCCTTTTCTCTCCTGCAGCTCTGCACGGCCTGCAGCATCCTCAGGACCCCCTGTTCCCCCCCGTTCTCTTCTCCGGTGTCTTTTGGCAACCAGAGCTCCCCGAGTCCCCTCCTTGCCCGGCAGCGCATCCCTGGCACGGCTTTGCCCGGTGCCAGCTCTCGGTGGCCGCGAGCGCTGCCGAGTGGCGGCCGCGGAGCCGTAATTAGCCAGGTACAGCAGGAACACACTTGCAGCCTGACAACTCTTCTGGAGCCGAATGGGAGCCAATTAATCTAATTAAAGCGGCCGCTGGCTCGTTATCCCTGCACAGTTCACGAGGCTGCACGGGCGGCCTGTCCTCGCCGTGCCCCTGCCCACGAGGCTCTCGAGTGGGAGCCCACGGGTGGGCACGGGCAGGACTCGCTCCATCCGTGGCTCCGAGGCACCCAGGGCACTGCCCAGCGGGGATTAAGGGGACACAAATATGGGTGGGGTGACTGTGCCCCGCGCCTCGGACACCCGGAGGTGCCAAGACGTGGCTGGGTGCTGGTGGTACCCGCCAGAAGGGGACGCAGGGCGTTGTCTCCGAGGATGCCGCGGGGTTTGAGTGCGTGGGGACGCAGCGCCAGCCGGGCCTGGCACCGCGCCACATCCCGGCGAGGCGGAGCAGGTCCTGCCGGGCGGCACGGCAGCATCCGGCAGGGTAATTACGAGGCAGGCCGAAGAGGAGGGCTGTCGGCACAGGTGTCTGTCAGCAGGGCGCTGGCACTCACGCCGCCTAATTAGACACCCTGCCAGCCCTTAATGAGGACAAATGAGAGGCCAGCCAGTGCGGGGCTGGGCGGCAGTGGCCAGACCCCGTCTCACGTGCTGGCGCTGGCACGGTGCCCTCGGAGATCTGGTGGCCGCTGGCATCGGGGCATGAGGGGCTGGTCACAGCAGCTCAGCCCCCTGTGCCAGGCGTCAGGGCAGAGTTTGCCAGCCCCACCGTTCCCCCCTGCAGCAGTGCCCTGTGTTCTGCAGGGTGCTGAGCACCACCCCGAATGCAGCCAACCCTGTCCTCTTGCCCCTTTCCAAATCCTTTTGGGAGCTGGAACTCCGTGTAAAGCCAGCTCCTGCCCTGCCCTGCCCTCTCCCCCATGACCACCCCCCTACTGCAGGAGGCACCTGGATGCCCGGTGGATCTGCTGAACCTCCAGGCATCCTCTGAGCAGCTCAAGAGCTGCCAGTGCCCCACGGGGCATCCCAGGACAAGGGGGTGGCCACCTCTGTGCCCTCACCCTGGCAACACCCATCCAGCTGCTCCACGGGACCCAGAAGCATTTACTCTCCTCAGGATCCCTGCGTCGCTCTTCCAAGTCTCCCTGTAATCCCAAAGGGCACCAGAGCCTTGCCTGAGCACCCAGCACTCGGCAGGAGCACATCCCTGAGCCCCTGGGCACCGGCAGGCTCCTTGTGCCCAGAGAATGGGCGGGGAGGGACAGGGTGGCTAGGACAGGTTGGGAGCACTAGGTGAGCTCCAAAAACCTCAGTGAAGCTTGAGGAGGAGCTGGAGGAGCAGACCACAGAACACACGTGGCCCCTTGGAGGCTGCAGCAGGGCTGAGCCAGCTGGAAACACGGTGAGGGACAGGATGAGTGGTGAGGATGGTGCAGCTGGGATATCCCTCCACAAGGCGGTCCCTGGAATTGTTCGAGGCCAGGCTGGACGGGGCTTGAAGCAACCTGGGATAGTGGAAAGTGTCCCTGCCCATGGCAGGGGGTGGAACGAGATGGACTTTGAGGTCCCTTCCCACCCGTGATTCCAGGATTCCGTGCCCGCACACCAGCAGGCACCGGGGCATCGTGGCTGATGCATGCCCGGGCTGGGAGGCAGGGAAGGGAGCCCAGGAGGGTGGGGGGCTACAGGCCCCACGCAGCAGCCGGGCTGTGCAGCAGCCCTATAAATAAACACTCCCACACAGCGCGACACACGCCAGGATGCCGAGGGGAGAGGGGCGGCTCCGTGCAGAGCCAGCACCGGCAATAACGGGACAAGAGCGAGCACAGGGAGATGCTGAGCGGGTGACAGGAAAGGCACCTGGCAGAGGAACCAGGAGGAGGAGGGAGGAAGCTCTCTGAGGAGCAGGGCACAGGCAGGGCTGAGGTGGCAGCAGGAGGGTGTCTGAGGGGACAATGTGGCACCAGGGGACAGGAACCACCCTGCTCATCGCCGAGCACACATGCACCTGCTCTCCCCTGCTCCGTCCCTGCGTGCCAACTCCCCGTACCCCTGCGTTCACCCCACACCCCCTGGTCCCGGCATGTTCCCCAAAGCACAAGGACCTGTGTTCTCCCCACGTCCCTGTCCCTCGTGCCACCTCCAAGCCCTTGTGTGCCTCTTGGTGAGCACCTCTCCCTCCTCCCTGCGTGCATCCCCGTGGAAAATCACCCTCCCACTACCCAAGGGGCTGGCAGCCCCCATCCCCAGGGCTGGGGGGCAGGGTGGATCCGTGCCACCCCAGCTCTGCCAGCCCGGCTGCTCCCCGCAGGCTGCTGTCACACCGCGGCTTAGAGAGCTCTAAGGACAGGCGGGGATGTGCCATATCGGAGGCCAGGGCCGGGTCTCGGCGCCGGGCAGCGGGCGGTGGGGCTTGCTGGAGTGCCGGGCGATGTCCCCGCGGTTCAGCGCTGGCGTCTCACTGTCGTGAAGGGGGCTGAGCTCTTTGGTGGGCAGCTTGGGATCGCTGGCTCTGCCCCCGCAGCTCCACCGGGGCTGCTCGCGGCCTCCCAGCTCGCCCAGTTTGTCCACAGGAGGAGGTGGACGTGGAGCAAGGGGCTTTGTCCTGCGTTTGTGGCGGGGACAGGCCACCCTGCTGCTCCCCCAGCCCCGTGCCACGGCTGTGCCGGGCATCCCGCGGCACTACCAGCAGCGGGAAGGGGTGGCGGCCGCGGGAGGCTGGAGGCAGCTGTTGGCCGGGATTCTGCAGCCGGGTGGGTGCCCTCCTGCCGGACCCCAGCCTGGCCGGAGAGCCGGCAGAGCTGGCATTGCCAGCAGGGCAGAGGCGTGGGGCAGGTGGGGGAGGGACACGGCCTGAGCATCCCAGCAGCCGTTCCGCAGGGATGCCGGGCCCTGGCCTGCAGGGATGATGGAGCAGATGATGCTCTTGGTCTGAGGCGAAAGGCAGAGAAGAGTTGCCATGGAGACCGGCTATGTCATTTTAAGGAGGCACCGAGGCATTCGCTCCCATCCCTCCCGGCTGAACCCCGGCAGCGAGAGGCGAGGAGGGCGCGGTGGGGGTGACCCGCATCCCCTCGAGTCCCGGGGGGGCTGGCTGGTCCCCAGAGGTGCCACCTCCCGTGGCGAGGCTGCAGGCAGGGCTGCCTGCCCGGGGCATGTCCCGGGGCCAGCCTTCCTCGGGGCCAGCTGAGAGCAACTGGTGCCACCGGGGCAGAGCCGTGGTGCTGCCAGCCCGGCCTGAGCAGAGGATGGGGACAGCAGAGGCCAGGACGTGCCCCCCTCAGTTTTTTTGGGATGGTCCCATGTGCTGGGGAGGGGCTGTGAGTGCTGGCCGAGGGGCTGGGGTGAGGCTCAGGGTGAAAGCAGGAATATGCAGGATTTGGGGAATAATTTAAGATTCAGTTAAAGTCAAGCTTTATGTATTAGCAGCCCCCCCTTTTCCTGCGACCGGCGGGAGCGGCACCGGCTCGGCCTCTCAGCCCCTGCAGGCAGCTCTGCAGCCTCTGCTGGAATCCCCTCCGCATTTCCAGGACTCCACCGTGGGGAGGAATTATCCCGGGTGGGGTTAGATGTCGCAGCACTTCCAAGGGGAAGAAACAATCCCAAATATAGCGGGAAACAGTGGATGCAAAACTCCCTTCCTGCTCACTCCCTCTCCCCGGGAGCTTCGGGCAAGCTCTGCTCCCAGCGGGCAGCCCCGGGACCAGGGCTCGCTGCTCGTGGGGTGTTTGCTGTTCCTCCCCGCGGCCAGCTGTCCCCCGGCCCTCCGGCTGAGCAGCTCCGTGGCTGTCGCGCTGCTCGGCGCTGTCACCGTTCCGATGGGGCTGGAAGGAAGCGCGGAGTCGCTCCGGTGAGTGCGTGCCCGGGAGGATTCCGGGCCCCAGGGTCACCCCGCGGGCCAGGGGGCTGCAGCCACGGCGGGGACACGGCACGGGAGGCGGCCACACGTGGGGACAGCAAACAGAGATGGGTGCGCCGCGGGGAGGGTGACACCGCTCCGGGGGAGGTGCTGGCACTATCACAGCGCCAGGGTCATGCGGACGGATTGGGGACGTGCCCGCATGGGCGATGCTGGCCCAGAGCAAGGGCAAGGGGACCTTGGGCACGGGGCTGAGCGCGGTACGCGGTGTGCAGGGAGGTGTGAGCTTTACTCCTCGCGAGGTGTGCGGGCACCTGAACTCGGCGAGACTCGAGCACAGACTGCAGCAGAAAGTGATGGCATCGAGCAGGATTCAAGCACGGGCAGCCCGGGGATCCCCGGCTGCATCCAGATGGGCGCCAGCTGCTGTACCCATCTCCCAAAAGCTCCCGGAGCTCTTCCCCCCGGGCAGGGGCAGCGCCCGGCTGCCAGAGCCTGGCACGCACTAGCAGCCGCCCGGCCGGGTGGGAGCAGCTCCTCCTAACATGCCTGCCAAGACTCCCACTCCCGAGACTGTACGACAGGAGAAAAGGGAACAGAAATTCACGTTTTCACATTTAGCTTTCCTTTGTACTCAGCTAATTAGCGCCTGAGTCTGGTGATGTCATTAAAGCAGGACTAAGTCTTTATTGGGGTAATTTAATTTTCCCTTTCATATCAGGATGATTTCCTTTGTTGGGGTAGGTGCTGGCGAGGGGGAAGGGCCCGTGTAGACAATTGCTATTGTCAGGATAAATAATTCCCCGGGGGATTGACAAGGGGGGAGGTGGGCTGGGGGGCTGGGAGCTGTCACTCAGCCGGGTGGCAGCAGGAGCCGGCCACCCCTGCGGGAGCTGGGTGCCTCGGGCCGCCTCTCCCCGTGCCGGGTGGGCTCCCCAGCCAGTCAGGCACCTGCCTTGGCCCCTTTCCAGCCGCTGAAACCGCCGCTGCCTCGACATTCGGGAGGTGGGTGGGTAAAGCTGGGGGTCTCTCATATTGCTCCCGCCCTTCTCCCACCCCAACGCCGTCCCTGGCGCTGCTGGGAGGAGGGAATGCGTTTCGCTGGGATAAAGGAGCCTTCCTGAGCCCTCAGAGCGCTGGAAAACCCCTGGGCTCTGCACAGGGCTGGGACATTCCGAAGAGCAGGGAGCTCCCGGGGCTGGCCACAGGGATCTCCCACTTTGGGGGTGTCCCGAGTGTCATCCCTGCAGCGGGAATGGTTGGAACTGGACTCAGCAGCCCCTCCCCAGCCCCTCTCAGGGTTCAGAATGCGATGTGGGGATGCTCCAGCGCTCACTGCCACATCCAGCTGGGCCCACGGAGGAGCTCAGAGTGTGGGATAGTGTGAGACACCCATTGCTGGGTGCTCAGCACTGCACCTCCCTGGGACACCTCTGGAATGACTCCAGCCCCTTTCCCAATCCTGCTCTCCCCTCTCCAATGCCTCCCCTCAGCCTCTTGGCTCGTGTTGCCCCAGGAGGGGTCTCAAATCCGGGTGAGGGATGAAGGAGATGTCCTGTAGGGCCAGAGCCCCAAAGAGCGGCTCTCTCAGCCTCCACAGAGCATCACTGCAGCAGCTCTCTCCTCATCCCTGCCCCACCAGCCAGGGAGGGAAAGGCGGCAGATCCCTGGGGAGCAGCTGGGAGAGGAGAGCAGCTGATGGTGCCACCGGCCAAGTCTCAGTGTCCCCAGGAGCTTGGGCTCAGCACGGCTCCGAGGGGACAATGGCATGGGGCAGGCTGATGCCGGGGCACAGCTGGTGGCGGGGGTCTCCCGGTCCAGCAGAGCATCACCGGGGTGGCAGGGGGTGTCAGGAGTGATCCCAAAGCTTTAACTCATCAGGTTTAACACTGTGGACACCTCCGAAGGAATTGCACTTCACGGAAAACGGGAAGGGAGGAGAGAGCAACCGGAGGGAGCCGTTTTCCAGCCACCCCTGAAGGAACCGTGTCCTTACAGCCTCTCTGGTACCCACCCTGAAGCTCCCACTTCCCCCGGAGCCCCCCGAGCGCTGCCGCCAGCCTGGGTGCGGAGCAGCAGGAGGGGGAGCGGGGCTGCAGAGAGGAACGTCACACCCGAAACACAAACACGGCTCGTTGGTAATTAGCAACCGTTTCAAGAGGAGTGATGAGCCGCCAGTGACAGGCGGGCGGGTTTCTATTAAAAGCTGCCACGTGTGATCCTTCTCCAAGCCTGCCGGCCCCTCCTTACCTGGCGCTGGGGAAATGAGATGCAAACCTGACATTAATGCAACGTTCAGGGTGAGCTTTAATTGCAGCCGGAGCCGCGGAGCCGGGGGCTGACGGCACGGCCGGGGGCAGGGGATGGGCACCCTTGTCCCCCGCCGCCTCCGCCGCCGGCACGGAGCTGCCCGGAGCCCCGGTATGCTCTCATCCCACCAGCCTCGTCCCGACCTTCCCGGCGAGGGCGGCATCACGAGGGCGCTCTGAAGTGGGCTCTCGGCACCCCGCGTGTCTCCACAAGCGGAGCCACTCGCTGAAATGTTAAGGGCTTGTTTTAATCCAGCGGAAGGGTAGCGGGAGCGCAGCCCCGGCTGCCAATTGTTCCTCCGAATCTTCCGGAGGAAGGGAAGTGCTCATCCAAGCAGGGAAGCGTCCTCGAGTGATTCCTCCATGTGCTCGGCCCCAAAATGTCGCTTTTCAGCCTGGCGTGGTGGTTTTGTTCCTGGTTTAAAGACCTTCAGAGCTTCCCAAGCATTGCAGACGGAGCATCCCAAGCGTTAGAGGAGGTGCATCCACCACGACCAGGGCAGCGTTTGGGAGGTGGCCCTGGGTGGCCCCCAGAGTGATGGGGAGGTCTTGGAGCAGGAGGAGCCAGGACACGTGGCACTGGAGGAGGGTTTCCTCAGGACAGCAGCACCCAAGCCAAGATATGGTGGCTGTGGGTTGGGAAGGTGGGGATGGCCCTGGAGCAGGGGCTGAGGGGGGGTCTGCTCAGCAATCCAGGAGTGATGGGAGCCAGGAGAGCAACCCAGTTCTGGATTTGGGAGATTGGCTCCCCCAGTCCTGATCCGTGCAGTGAAAGTGAGGAATTACTGTCGAGAATTACAGAAGTGCAAAGAGGGCAATCAGCCAGAGGCATCAAGGCCACCGGGGCTGGGGACCATCGCTCTGATGGCTGGAGAGCAGCTCCTGCCCCTGCTCAAGGTGTGAGCAGCGATGCCCACGTCCCTTGCCAGCATCTCAAGGTGAGGCCTCCCCTTGCTTCACAATTTCTCACCCTCACACCTCGACCCAACCAAAACTGCAGCTCCTCCCAAGGGCAGTGCAGGGACATCCAAGCTCCGCTCCCTGGGACAGGGACAGCACCCAGGGAGTGGCTGGAGCTGGGCCAGGAGGGTTGAGATGGACCTCAGGGAAAGGTTCTTCCCCCAGAGGGTGGTCGGGTACTGAACCAGGGCATGGCCATGGCCTCAGAGCCCCAGGAGCATTCCGACACCGCTCCCAGGGATGCCCAGGCTGGGATTGCTGGGGTGTCTGTGCAGGGCCAGGAGTTGGACTAGTGATCCTTGTGGGTCCCTTCCAGCACAGGATATTCCATGATAAATCTATCCAAAGAGTAACCAGCCTGGAGCTGCTGCAACCCCAAGAGCAGAGCAGGGCTGAACATACCCTTGTTGCCTCTCAGCAGGCTCCTCTTGCAGTGATTTGCTGAGCAACAGCAAGGTTTGGCTTTAACAAGGGCTGGTTGTGCTGAACGGCTTTGGCTCGACCTCCTGCTGCCCTGGGTCTGCTGGAGGAGGTGGGTCTGCCTCAGCTCAGCTCCTGACCTTCTGGGAGGGATGTGGGCTGCTCCTCACAGCATCCTTGGGGCGTTCTGAGCAGAGGTTCTGCCTTGACCTGACACTTGAAACAGTGCTGCTCAAGAAAACAGCTTGGGTGGGAGGTCCCTTCCACAGAGTCCCATGGTCCTCGGGAGCTGAGACCTCCGGGGATGCAGCTCTGGTGGAGGCAGTGTGGGATGTGAGGGCTCTTCCTGCTCCAGCTCTCTTGGGAGCAGTAGGGTCCTTGCAGGGGCAATGTCGAAGAGAGATATCTGAGGACGTTGGTGACGCCTTCTATACTCAGAGGGTGCTGGCACAGGGTGCCCAGAGCAGCTGTGGCTGCCCCTGGATCCCTGGCAGTGCCCAAGGCCAGGTTGGATGGGGCTTGGAGCAGCCTGGGACAGTGGGAGGTGTCCCTGCCCATAGCAGGGGTGGGACTGGATGGGCTTTAAGTTCTCTCTCAACCCAACCCATTCTGTGATTCCCCGATTCTGTGGCTGTCAGGAGGCAACATCAGCTCTCCTTGTGTCAGTCTGGACCTGCCCTGGACCTCCTTGGTGTCTCCCAGAGTTGACAGGGCACCCCAGTGTCACCCACAGGTGGTGACACCCTCTTCCCCTGTGCCCAGCTCCCCCCCTTTGGATGCCCTCATGCCTTCCGTCCTCCAGCCGTCCACATTGCCTTCCCCCCCACCCTGAGCTCCAAGGGCTCATCTGTTTCATAACGTGGCACAAGGAGAGGCTCCTGTGCTGCAGGTGTGACCAGGCTGTCTTGTGCCCACTCCTGTCCCTGCCTGTCCCTGTGCCAGCGCTGCCAGCCCACACACTTGGCAGCGCCTCGCAGGTCTGTGCCCTGCCCGCCGCGCATGGCCTGGGTGATTTGTGTCTTACAGACACTCGAGTCAGTGTTTAAGGGCTCCTCTTCAGACTGCCAAGGTCCAGGCAGCTGCCACGCTTCTCCTCTCCTTAATGCATTGTCTGGCTCGTCTGTCATCCCTCGAGGGTGACAAACCCTGTGCCCAGGCAGCGCTCCCAAGCCCTCCTCCTGCCTTGAGTCGCTGCTCCCATTAAACAGGTCTGGGAGCTGCTCGGTGTTGTTTCTGCAGGATGAAATCCTCCCGTTTGTCTTTTCACCTCCACCCTTCACCCTCAGTGTGGTTTTGTCACCAGTTTTTATTCCTGGCCGTGTGCAGGGGTCCCCCTGCTCCTGGACCACGGCCACCCCGCTGCTGTTGCTGCAGGGGGACAAGCTCTGCTGCAGCACGGGGCCGTGCCATGGGAGCTGAACCAGTGCTGGAGAAGTCCATGGCTGCCCCGGAGAGCCCAGGATGGTTGTCCCAGCTCAGGAGGTGCTGGGGTGGGTGACACCAGTGGCGTGGAGGTGACAGGGGAGAGGCTGCGCTGGTGCTGATGAGGCTGGAAGGGGCAGAGGGAACCGATGGCGGATAGAGGGGTCCTGCCATGGATAACGGGATGAGGGAGGTGGGGAGGGGTCTCCAGAAGGGAGCAGGAGGTGGATGGAACATGCCCAGGCCAGGGGGGCTCCCCCCACCCCAGCTCGCTGCAGAGGGGCCCTGGAGTGCCTGCCAGCGAGGAAAGGCGGAGAAGGAGCGGAGGGGGGAGAGATCTTTTCATCTAAAAGGTTACATTTGTCCTACTTCCTCCCATCTCCAGCAATTAACTTGAAGGGAGACATCACTGCTAATTGAGCAGTGAAGATCAGGAGCAACAATTACGCCTTTTGACAAGAGACAGCACAAGAGGGACTGCTCGGAGGCTGAGAATGGTAGGGAACGGTTTCTATGGCAATATAACTTTCCTCTCTTCCTCTCCAGCCATAGAAATGATAAAAATGTAGATTTCTCCCTGATTAATGATTTAATGAAAATAAAGCAAATTCTTATTAAAAAAAGGGGGGGGGGGAAGAAAAAGAAAGAGAAAAAAAGGGGAAAGCGGGGGAAGGAAAAAATCGATAGGACGCAATGTTTAGCATGAGCCTGCGGCTGTGGGCAGGATCGATGTCCTTCTCCAGGCTGGACCAGGGAAATCTATTCCAGCAACGTGCCGAGGGCTCGGAGCGGCCCTGCCATGTGGTAATTAGGCAGCGGGGCTCACACGGGGAAACGTGAGGGCTGGATTCAGATCCCTGATCAAAGGAGCTGCCCATCAAAGCGCTCCTCGCTCCGGCTTCTCCTCGGCGCTGGCTCCGTGTCGCTCCTGCCTCCCCTCCTCCTGCCCGCGCCCCACAGCCCGCCTCGGATCCGCTCTTTTCATTGGGATTGCTCATCCCGGCTGCTGCGCTGGTGAAGGAAGGAATCACCTGCTGGACACGCGCCCCGGGGCGGCGGCAGGAGGTGCCGCGGCCGTGCCCAGCACCTGTCCGGCAATGCCCTTGGGCGAGAATCCTGCCAGATCCATGGGGAGCAGCGAGCAGGGGGATGAGCCTGGGGATCCTCCCGTCCCTGTGGGTGCCCTGGTGCTGCTCCCAGCTCCGCGGGCAGGTCGGGGGCTGTTCCTGAAGGCACCATGAGGTCCGTGTCCATCCGCATCCATCAGCAGCAGCTGCTGGCTGACAGGCCGTGCTGTGCCAGGCTGTGCCGTGCCAAGCAGAGCCCAGAGGAGGGAGCAAAGCCTTTCCAAAGCCCTCTCTCCCTGCTGCCTCACCAAACATCCTCTGTTTTTCAGCACCCCACAAACCCCTGTAATCCCCCGCTGAACAATTTTGGGGTGATTTTTCCTTTTTGGCATTAGGATGCAGGGAGGTGGCCAGAGTGGGACTGGCACCATCCTGGGCACCGCTGTCCCGGCTGCTGTCCCCGTGCGGATGCGCCCACCCCGTGGCAGGCTGCTCCCTGCAGCTGCCCGTTCCCATCCCGCACGAGGAGGCAGCAGGATCCCTGGATGCGCCTGTCCAGCCCGGCATCCAGAGGGTCAGAGCATGGGCACTCCGAGGGGTTTTTTTCCACCTCCTCAGTTCCTATTTTATTGCCAAACTGGAGCATAAAACACACATAAACAAATCTAACGGCGAGAAATGGGTTGCTATCAAATCAACAAATTAATCTAATTATAGGGCTGATTAAATCATATCAGATAAACCAGCGACTCCTTCCTGGCGCTCGGCAGCCGTGCAGGGCCACAACCAGCCCCGCTTGGCTTTTTTGGGTTCTGGCTGAGCTGTGGCACGAGCAGGGCACAGCCCCCGGAGGGCTGGGACCCCCCAAAGCCCTCTTGCCCCCCTCTCTCGGGTGCTGCTGCTGCTGCTGTGCAAATCTGAATGGCAAATGCGGCCGCAAAGCTCCCGATTCCTCGGGATTAAAGCTGCAGCTCCAGCCCCAGAAATGTGTGCGGGTGCTGTCTTTGGAGCCAGATTGCTTAAACTTAAGCCTGCTTTAGGTATTTGAGGAACAATTTTATCGGGGCTGTTTGCGGAGCTCTGCCGGGGCCGCTCCCAGCTCTCCGTGCGCCTGCACATGCCAGCGCCCGCGCCCACGTGGAATATCCTCCCCGCCAGCTCTGCTGCAGAGAAAATGAGCCCTGGCTGAGAGGAAAGAAGGGTTTTATCCACCAACAGCACCCAGAGCGAGGGCTGGGAGGGCAGGATTCGCCCTGCGAGGTTCTGGGCTCTGCAGAGCCTCCCTGGAGGGACCGTGGGCTCTGAGGCTGCGTGCGGTGGGATGGTTCTCCACGTCCTGAAGGTGCTGAACATCAGCTCGTGCTTCTCACCATGCTCCAGATGGGGAGATGGCTCCTAGCTGGGGATGTGCTGGCTCCCTGCAGGCTCCCACCGTGGTGAAGTGGGAAAATCCTTGTAAAAGCAGCTGTTGGCTCTGGTTTCACCCATCTCCAGAGGGTGCTAGAGGTTTCGCTGCCCTTGGCAAGTTGTTTCCAGGGCATCCCTTGCTCCCAGCAACGGGTTATGTCAGCTCTTGATTCTCCTCGTCTTGCTCTTCTCTCAGCCCGGAGCAGAAGTGCCTCATGCCAGGAACGGAGGCGTGGAGCAAGGATCTTTTGTCTCCCAATGGAAGATTGCACCCGGGCGCTGTCACACCCAGCAGAAGATGAGGAGATGGAGAGTCCCAGCATGGAGCAGAGCTCTTTGCGCTCCTGGGGTCCCGCTTGGACCCCCAGCTTTGCAAGGGAGGCTCCCCACAGCCCAGTTCTGGGTGGCATCTGAGGGCCAAGGAAATGCTCGGCCATGGGTGAGGAGCCAAGGGCATCAGGGCTTGGCCGGGACTGGGCACATCCTGGGCTGCAGCCAAAGACGAGCAGCGGGTCAAGGGAAGGGACTTTGCCCTCAGGACACCCCACCTGCAGAACTGCCTCCAGGAAAGATGTGGAGCTGCTGGATGAGCCCAGAGCACAGAGCTGCTCCAAGGGCTGGAGCCCCTTTGCTCTGAAACCAGGCTGGGAGAGCTGGGGGTGCTCACCTGGACAAGAGAAGGCTCCAGGGAGAGCTCAGAGCCCCTTCCAGGGCCTGAAGGGGCTCCAGGAGACCTGGAGAGCGACTGGAGATGGAGGGCCAGAACACAGGGAATGGCTTCCCACTGCCAGAGGGCGGGGATGTATGGGATCTGGGGCAGGAATT
The DNA here is from genome assembly GCA_013399225.1 of Rhipidura dahli. NCBI lineage: Eukaryota > Metazoa > Chordata > Aves > Passeriformes > Rhipiduridae > Rhipidura > Rhipidura dahli. Next base: position 248,913 of record VXAC01006328.1, read on the forward strand.
GTTCCCTGGGAGGGTGGGCAGGCCCTGGCACAGGGTGCCCAGAGCAGCTGTGGCTGCCCCTGGATCCCTGGCAGTGCCCAAGGCCAGGCTGGACATTGGGGCTGGGAGCAGCCTGGGACAGTGGGAGGTGTCCCTGCCCATGGCAGGGGTGGGACGGGATGAGCTTTAAGGACCCTTCCCACCCACTCCATTCCATGATCCCATGCCCCTGCCATCACCCTGGCAGGCAGCTCATGGTGTCCCCTCTGCTGAGCTGCGGGAGAACATCCCCAGCAGCCTGAGGGGTGGGACTGTGCCGTGGGCACCTGGGAAGAGGAAGGATGGGCCCAGCTGGATGGGTCACCAAACGCTCCTCCCATGCCCAAGGGCACTGGGAACCTCCCCCAACCTCGCCGGGGGATCCCAGCTCATGTGTGGGGCACAACCAGCCCCCCAGAGGTGCTCCCAGTGCCCCCCCAGTGCTCCCAGAGCCCACTCCTAATTCTCTGGGGGGGTTCCATGCATCCCTCTCCCGACATGCCGGGTGTAGGGACACGTCCATGGGTGACACAGGCGTGCGGGGCTGTGTGTGCCCACGGGTGCCCACGTGAGGCTGGGGTGCACAGAGCTGTGAGGGGGCCCGGGGGGGCTCTGCCGAGAGGAGCCATCTCCCAGCCCGTGCTGATGCAGTTCAGCAATCAGAATAACTTCGCTGATGAATATTTAAGCCGAGCGCTGAATATTTAAAGCATTCAATTATTTTAATGGCTTCTAAGTGTGACAGCGGGAGGGGACAGGGGGATGGCTGCCCCCGGGTCCGGCAGGGCAGGAGGGATGCGGGGGGCAGCCGCTGCTCTGGCGGGGGTTGGGGGCTCTCGTGGTGGCCCCAGCAGGGTGGTGGCACTTTGCGCGTGGCTGGGGGGTCCCTGGCTGTGGTGAAAGCCCTGAGGAGCCGGGCCGGGCGGGCAGGGGACAGCTGTGCCCTGCCACCCTGGCAGCCCAGGCTCTGTCCCAGTGCTCTGATTCCCGCATGAGCAGCCTCGGCGTGTGCCAGCACCGCGCAGTGCCAGCCCCCTCGTCACTGCCACCAGCTGTGTCTGTCCCCGTCCCTGTGCCATCACAGCAGCTGTGCCGGTGCCACCACCAACACCCGGGCACGCCAGCCCTGCAGGCACCCCTGGATGAGGCGAGGGGCACGTGGCAGTGCAACGGGGATGTCACAACCTCCGTCACCCCGGAGTCCCTGCGAGGGCAGGTCAGTGGTGACCGACGGTGACCAAGGGCGGAGCGCAGAGTGCCCACCAGGGCTATCCCCAACCCCAAAGGCAAGGTGCCACCCCCAGGACCTGCCCCAGCCCCACGGCAGGAAGGGTGGCCTGGAGCACAGGAGCACATTCCCCATGCGTGTTCCCGCAGCCATAAATATTCATATTCTTATCCTAATTTTCCATGTACTTTTCTGTCACATCCAATTTTATTTTAATTTCCCTTTATAAACCTTCCCAGCTAATGCACTCCCTGCTCCCATGATTACCCCAATCAGCCGGCGCTTTAAACACAATCCCTGCAGGCAGCTCTTGTTGGGAGCGCCGGGATCGCTGAGCATCCACGCCCGGCTCCCGCACACTCGGCAGCCGCGCTCGGGGGTTCAGCAGAGCTCCTTTGCCACCCCGTGGTGGGCACGGGCTCCAGGAGGTGCTGGCCTCCCCGCAGTGACCAGTCCGGGGATTTGCCCCTTCCCAGTGGCCGGGGGTGGCCGTGTCCTGCAGCGTGGGTTGTGGGCAGCTGGGACTTCCACAGGGACAAGGCTGTCCCGGTCACTGGGCTGTCCATGGGTAGGTGGGTCCTGTCCTGGCGGCTCCCTAGCATCACCCTGGCTGTGGGCAAACCCTGGGTTCTGGATGGTCGGAGTGCCAGGGCCGTGCTGTGGTTTTTCCAGGGCTGTGCCATGTCCATGCCAGAGCTGTGCCATGGCTGAGCCAACTGGTTCTGCCTGGGAACAGGGGCCTGTGTGCCCCTCTGTCCCTCACTGGGGACACCGGGCCAGCCTGCAACCTGGGGGACAGGACACAGCCCCAGTGGGGCAGGACATCCCCCCCGGCTGGGCAGGACATGTCCCCAGGGGGTCAGGATGTGTCCCCATCGAGGTGGGACGTGCCCCAAGAGCAGGACTCAGGACGAGTCTCCAGTCGGGCAGAACAAATCCCCGGTGGGCCAGAATATTTCCTCATGGGCAAGGATGTGTCCCCAGCAGAGCAGGATGTGTTCCAGTGGGGTAGGACATGTCACCGGTGGGTCAGGACATGTCTTTGGTGAGTCAGGACATGTTCTCAATGGGTCAGAATATCTCCAGTGGGTCAGGACACGTCCCCAGCAGCACAGACCATCTGTCCCTGCCCAGGGGCAGGCCCAGGGTGGGATCACACCGGAGCAGGCGATGGGGCTGCCCGGACACGGAGCGCCGCTGGCACCCGGAGACAGCTCGCGGAGGGGGATTTGTTCCTCGCCATCCACGGAGATGGGAATTAGCGAGGCTGCGGGAGCCTGCTCCAGTTCCCAGCTGGGGGTTCTCCCAAAATCCCCCCTCGGCAGGGCTGGGGTGGCTGCCGTGCTCCTGCCAGCCGTGGGAAGTCACTCAGGCTTCGCTCGCTCACTTCTGAAGACCTCTTGATAAACATTTATAAACATTTGTAGTATTTTAAATTTCCCCTCAATAATTTATGAATAGTTATTTTATATACTTTAAAGAGGATAATAATGTAAAATTTATAAGGCGGGAGCACTCAGAGTGGCAGCGCGGCGTCGCGGGGCTGGGAGCGGGAGGTGCAGCTTTCCCCGCCTCTCCCAGCCGAGCCTGATTGAAACTTTAAAGGCTGCGGCAGCGGGGTAAAACGGGGCACGGCGGGGACACCGAGGGGACACGTGAGCCGGGGGACGCGGGGACGCGGGGACGCGGGTGGGCGGAGGGGGTGGCGGCCCCGAGGCTGGACCCGAGAGAGGCAGCGGATGGAGAGGGCTGGTGTGTGGGGATGGAGGGATGAGCAGTGGGGAGAGGAGGGAGAAGGGGAGCGCGTGAGGAGGGATGAGGAGAAGGAGGGAGGGAGGAGGGATGTGTGCGAGGGAGCGATAACCGCGGCGGGAGCGAGGGATGGGGAGAGGAGGGATGGAGGGAGCAGCAGGGAGGGGCGAGAAGCAGCTGGGAGCCAGAGATAAAGAGGGAGGAGAAGGGAGACGGCACCGGGCGCAGGAAGGTGTCAGGAGACGGGCGGATGGATGGATGGATGGATGGATGGATGGATGGATGGATGGATGGATGGATGATGAGCAGAGCAGGGAGGAGGAATGTGGAGAGGTGTCCACAGGGATGTGGGGCAGTGAGCCGGTGGAGGGCCCAGCAAGGTTTGGGGTCCCATGGTGCAGGAAGGGATGAGAAGCACCTGGAGCCGCAGGGATGGGAAGCAGCTCCTTTGGGATCATGCCAGGGAGCTCCCAGAGCGTGGCCCGGGATGCACGTGTGCCAGGCACGAGGGATGGCGCGGGCGGGGGGGGATCGGGGCTCGGTGTTTGGGCACACGGGGAAGGGCTGAGAGGGCAAGGGGGGTGTGAGTGGGCACATGAGGGTGTGCCTGAGAGGTGAGGGGTGTGCAGGGCCAGAGGGGTGTTCACAGTGAGCGTGAGCAGGGTGGGAGTGTTCGTGCAGGGATGAGTGTGAGCAGGATGGGAATATTTGTGCAGGCATGAGTGTGACCAGTTAAATTTGCTCACGCTCAGGTGAGTGTGAGCAGGATGCAAGTGCTCCTGCAGGTGTGAGTGTGAGCAGCTGGATTTGCTCACGCTCAGGTGAGTGGGAGCAGGGTGGGAGTGCTCGTGCATGGGGTGAGGGTTCACGTGCTGAGTGTGCAGGGGGTGCAAGTGCACGTGCAGAGCATCAGTGCAGCTGCATCTCCGGGCGAGGAGGTGCCCGTGTGCCACACAAAAGGTGTCCCCACACCAAGGTATCAGCGAGGGACAGCCCTTCGCTGGCCCCCCCAAGGGGTGAAGGGGCAGAATCCCAGGCCAAGCTCCCAAGGGCTGTCTTGAGCCCTCCCAGTGCAGGGCTTGGATCAGGAACAGATCCCAAATCCTGCCCTAATTCCCAAGCACCTTAAAAGCCCAGGTGAAATCTGGACGGAGAGAGGGACCTGCCACGGGGTGATGCCATCTCCCAGGCTATAAACGGCGCTGCCTTTACCTCCACACACAGGTAAATGGCATTTTGGGAGCTCCAGGGAGAAGAGAATTCAGGTGCGGCATGTGCAGGACAGCAGGGGGTGAAGCACGCAAGGTGCGAGAGCATCCCTGGGGAATGAGATGGTGGGAGGTGTGTGGGGTGGGAGTCCGGAGGGTGTGAGTGCTCCGGGCAAGGTGTGAGGGTGTCCAGAGAGCAGCGGGGTGGTGCAAGGTGGGAGCGGTTGTGCAAGGTGTGCAGGCTGCAGGGTGAGAGACAGGACTGGGCATGCAGGTGACAAAGCACAGGAGGGTGAAGAGAGGATCTGTCCCTGACTGGGACAGCGATGCCACCGCGTTGGGGCACAGGTGGGGGCACACGGAGCGCTTGGAGCAAGGTGAGCTGCCAGGGGAGGAGGGGAAGGGCTGTCCCGTGTGACCTGGAAAGCGGAAGGCGCCGCAGCCCTGTCAGCAGAGGAATGAATCCGTTCTTTGGATGATAATTCCCGGCGTTTGGGGCTGTCAGGTTCCTGGTTAGCATCTCCCCCTCCACGGAGCTGCTCCGTGTAGTTGACACCGCGATTGTTTTCTGAAGAGAACACGCGACTCTCTTCTTATGTATTCCCTTTCCCGGTGTTTGTATTTGCTTCAAAGTCTCCTCATCACCCTGTTTGGTGACAAAAACTCATGTCTGGAGATCAGGGTAATGTGTTGCTTTTCAAAGCCCGGGGAGGAGGGGGTTGGCAGACACGGGTTTGCTGCATTATTTATTTCCCTGCGGCACCCTGCCTCCCCGGCAGCCCCCCCTCGGGGTGCTGTGACCCCACCGGCACAGCTGGGACCCCCATCCTGACAGCTGGGACCCCTCTGACTGCTCAGCACCCCACTGCTTGCTCCAGGATGTTTGGGGGCACCCCAACACAGCAACAGCCAGGAGGAATGGGGTGCTGGGGACCAGGGGGTGCCAGGGGGAAGAAGTCCCCCGGGGTAGGATTTGGAGCAGTTGCACCCTCCCAGCTGTGGTGTCATTGTGTCACACGGTGCATGTGACACAGGGGTGAGGTGCCATCAGCGCCCTGACCTGCACCTGGCACTGCCCCATCCCTTACCCACCTCCAGGCTGGGCTGGGGGGCAGCTGGGACACGGGGCAGGGTCTCCTTTGCACACGCACTCACTGTGTCCCTGTGGCCACAACTCTGCCAGCTGCCAGCATCCCTGGTCACCTTGGCTGGTGGCCTGTCCCCTCCAGTGGGGACACCGAGCACACCCAGGGGTGGGCACAGCACGCCCTCACCAGGGCACGGGCACTGCCAGGTGTGCTGGCACAGCCGCCCCTCCTCCGTGTGTTGGGTGCCACGAGCACAGGCAGTTCTCTATCTAATTGATCAATTAATTATCTCCAGCGTTCAGCCGCATATTGGTTTTAGATGAAGGGAGAGGCTAACAAGCGGATTAGGCATGTGTGTCTTCAAGGCAGCCAACGAGATGTGGGAGGAAGGAAGGGAGATAGGAGACAGGGAAACGCGGGATGAGGACTCTCGCCAGTGAACAGGATGGGGCTGGGAGCTGGAATTGGCACCGCGGGCACAGCTGCAGTGAGGCAGGAACTGAGCAGAGGACGCTCCAGAAACGGTGATGCCAAGGCAGGGGATGCTCCAGAAATGCTGATGCTGACATCAGAGGATGCTCCAGAAATGCTGAGGCAAGAGGATGCTCTAGAAGGGTCGGACGGAGGCAGGAGGATGCTCTAAAAATGGTGGGACTGAGTCAGAGGATGTGCCAGAAGTGCCAAGGCAGGGGATGCTCCAGGAACGGTGGGGCTGAGGCAGAGGATGCTCCAGGAACAGTGGGGCTGAGGCAGGAGGATGATGATGTGCCCCAGAATTACTGCAGGGTGCCCAGTGCCCACCGTGACCCACGGCCCCGGCCGGGCTCAGCCTGTCTCCAGCCCCTTCGGCCCTGCCCAGGATGGCTGGGGACAGGCAGGGGACACTCCGGAGTCCCTGCACACTCACGGGCAGCCCCCTGCATCCCCTGAGCCCCCAGACTGCAGGGGTCAGGCAAACCCATGCAGCTTCCCAGTGACGTTCAGGAGAAAGGACGGCACCAGCTCCACCCCCACCCGCCCCGGAGCTCCCCCGGCCGAGCCTGAGGGCGGCGAGCCCTCAGGGACAGCCCGAGGAGGTGGCCGCGGGTGTCAGCCATCCGGCCTGGCAGCGGGGCTCATTAGCGCGACAGGCTGTCACTCAGGCTGCAGCCAGCCCCGGGGGCACTCCGAGCGCTGCAGGGACCCCTGGCAGCCGAGGGCAGGGCCTCTGCACCCCCAGCACGTTTGGCAGCCCGTGGGGACAGCGGGAGGGCTGCACGGTGTCACCCGGCCACCCGCCAGGCTGGGGGGACGGGGCCAGGCAGAGGAACGGGCAGGGGGAGGGAGGGGACAGCACCATCCACGGTCCCTGCCTATCACCCCAAGACCACCGCAGCCCGGAGCGCCTCGTTGCCGGTGTCAGGCACCGATGGCACCTGTCAGCAGGGGAGGTGACAGCCCGTTAACGACCGCGGCGGGGCGGGGTGGCTCCGCACGAAGGGACAGGGTGCTGGTGTGACTTCTTCTCCTCCAGCCCGTCCTGCTGCCACTCGTTCGTGGGAGCCCCGTCAGCCATACGACCCCCTCGAAGCACAAGCCCCCCACGGCTCCGTGTCACACAAGCGCTCCGTGGTCACACACGGAGTGAAGAATACACCGGGAATTCAGCCTGGATCACGAAATCATGGAGCCCCAGAACGGCTTGGGCTGCAAAGGACCCCAAAGCCCAACTCATTCAGGGCAGGACACCTTCCGCTATCCCGGGTAGCTCGGAGCTCCATGCAAGCCGCGACCGTGCGCACATCCGCACACATCCTTCGGGATGGGGGCATTCGGGAAACACCCCCAGGAACTCGGACACCCCTCACAGCCCCCCTCACACCCCCGGGAACGCTCAGCCCTGGAAGCCGCACGTTCGGGCACACACATCCCACCGCCAACAGCCCCGTAGCGCTCCCACAGCCGCCGCCTCCCCCCGATACAGATCTGGGGCAGGGAGTACCCGCGGGCTCCCGCCTGGACCTGCGAGGCGTCAACGCGTCCCAGGGATTTTGCCAGCTGGGAATTCTGGCTTGTCCCAGCTGACCTCCGGCCACCCCGCTGAGCCCGGCACAGGTACAGCCCCCTCCCCGCATCCGGGGCTGGGCACCCACCGTGTCGCACGGCACGGGAGGAGAGGGATGGAGGCGAGCCGGGCTGGCGCTGCGGGGCGGGTGACACCGCCAAAGAGGAGGAGGAAGAGGAGGAAGGGAAGGGGGCAATGCCAGGAGAGGCTGCAGTCACTGCGCAGCCAGGCCGTGGGTCGGCTGGCTGTGACAAGGCCGCTGTGACAACGGGGCTGTGACAACGCGGCTCGTGTCGCCTGCCGGGTCCCGAGGGCAGAAAGCATCTCCCTCGTTAGGCGCGCTCGGCGCTCTCGGGCCGCCTGCCCGCTGCCCGCAGCTGTTCCTCCTCCCCGCTGTGCCCGCCGCTTGTCTCCCCGTAATTAAAGATCCAGCGACCTTTGCCGACTGCCTGAGACGTTGGAACAAATGAACGGTAAGCGCCAGATTACAGCCCGGCTCAGCAGCCCCGCAAATCCCTTTAATGAGACATTTAGGTAGGGCCAGCGGGGTGCCCGGCTGCCGCGGTGGGCTGGCACGGCGGTGACGGGACAGCAGCACCTCGGTCCTGCTGGGCCAGGAGCCTGGGGGTATCATCCCCGCAGGCATCCTGGCACTGAATCCTTGCTGGAGGGGGCATCGTGGCTGCAGCTTCTCTCACATGGCCTTTCACACCCACGTGTGTCCCACAGGATGTGGGAGCAACACTGTGAGTGGTATCAGGACAAGACTCCTGAAGGGACATGGAGTCCCCTGGAGCAGGGAGAGGGCTGATGACACTGGGATCAGCCTCCTGTGGGGACACAGGGTCCCGGCAGTGGGGAGAGGATCAATGACACTGGGACCAGCCTCCTGCAGGGACAGGGGTCCTCAGCACTGGGACCGGCCTCCTGAGGGGACATGGGGTCCCCAGCAGTGGGGAGAGGGCTACTGGCACCAGGGCCAGGCTTCTGCAGGGACAAGGGGTCCCCAGCAATGGGGAAAGGGCTGGTGACACTGGGACCAGGCTCCTGCGGGGACACACAGCGAGCCCAGCCCAGGACTGCAGGGAGGTTGATCCCTTGCTATTGTAATATCAAAACCTGGAAAAGCCCGAGTGACTGATGGGGCCGTGTGGCTGCGAATCGATGGGTGACACGGCTCGCGATGTCACCGCTCATATTAGTGCCAAATTAAGCTGTTTACTCCGAGTTTGCCCGCACAAGGAGAAGCCGGGGCCGGCACAGGGAGCCAGAGATGGATGGCGGTGCTCAGGGGCCCTGAGGGGGGATTTCTCCTGCCCTGACAGACAGTTTGTAACAACACCACCTTCCTCTCCTCATTTGCAGTTTTGGAAGGTGGAGATGTGGTGAGGGGATTGGGGGAGTGCCAGGCGTGCTGACCACCGGGGATTGGGGCTCATCCAAGCCTCCCGAGAGAGCCCAATACCCCGTTCCCCTTCGGTGACCAAAGTGTGCCCAGGCTCCTCCATGACAGGGTCCAGGCAGATCAGGAAGCACAGTCACATCCCGTCTGGATTCTCACTGAGCTGACTGGTGTCCCCAACTTCTCTGCACTGTCCCAGCATGTCCCAGCCTCAGGGGTGATCTCCAGTATCCCTGCATGCCTCTAAACGAGAAGATTTATCCCTGGAGTCCCTGGGTGAGGCCATCCAGGGCCATTTATCCTCAGTGTCCATGGATGCCCTCATCCAGAGCTGTCTATCCCTGGCTGTCCTCACCCAGGGCATTGATCCCTGGGGTGCCTGGGTGTCCCTGCCATAGGACATTGATCCCTGGGGTCCCTGATCTTGGAGCTCCTCTCCACATGCCGGTGCCAGGTGTTTATCTGCAGTGTCCGTGGCATTCAATGATTCCCTGCCCCACCCAGCTCACTGTGCCCGAGAGCCCGTCCATGCCCCCATCCATGTCCTCCAGCCACCCAAGTCCCTCCCCACAGCTGTGACATCTTCCCCATTCCCCCCCCAAGCTGGGGAGTCATTGGCCGAGTACCCATTCCCAACAAAATCTGAGGGAAGACCAAAAGGATCCGGGAATTCAGGTCAAACTCCGCCAGCACAGGAAAGAGAGCAGGGATGCCACACAAGAGAGCAGCGACATTTCCCAAGCTGGTGATCCCAGAGTGGCGCTTTCCAAGCTGACCTTAATCCCTGGCACCTGCTGGTGCCCCCAGCTGAGGGATGCTGGCATTTGGGGACACGGGTGACAGCCAGGCAGTGCCAAGGGTGGTAGTGCCAGAGCTACTCCCTCCTCCCGGAGCAGCGCAGGCGGAGAGAGGGCAGCGGGCAGAGGCGGGGGCCAGCAGCATCCACCTCATGCCTTTTAATAAAACATGAATTAGGTGCCAACGCGTATTAGATTCACTTCCCCAATGACAGAAAATCAAAGGCTTCTCCCATCTTTTCTAGAGGCGCGTTCCTGATTGATCTGGAAGAAGCAGCTCAGTGCGAGGGAAGGAGTCTATACACACCGAAACAGCTCTTTAATTTCTTAATTTAATATCTGACACGTAAAGATTCTCATTAAGCCAGTCAATGAAGCCTGGAAATACAATTTTCGTGCAAACTGTCGCTATCATAACTTACATGAAACTTCAGATGGTGCCCTGTAAGCGGTGTGATTAAAACCATTCATCTTCCCTGGCAGTTGCCTGCTCCCACACCCCCGGGCCGGCCCCAGCCCTGTGCCCACCCCGGCCGGTCCCTGTGGGTGCCAGCACGCCGCTGGGCACTCCCTGGTGCCGGCTGGATGCTGCGGAATGCGGGGCAGCGCCGTCGGGAGCGGCAGAAAGGGGCACGGGCGGGATCCCAGGCAGCTCCCACCAGGCACAGCCTCCACAGCGCTTCCCCAAGCCCTGGAATCCCCCCCATCGGGGCATGCGCGGGAAGGAGAGCTTCCCAAAGACACTAATTAGGCAAATTAATTCCTACGGAGTCGCAGCTCTTTACTGCCTTAAAAGAGAGGAGAAAGGAGAAAAAAAAAAAAAAAATAAAAAAGCTACTTACTTCAGTGCTGATTAAATCCCAAATACTGAGACGTGGATTAGGCCCGAGACTGTTCCATGGTGGGTGACCCCAGACTGGCACCGGTGCCCACCTGGCACAGAGGAAGGGGGAGGTTTGAGGTTTGTCTGGGGACAGGAGCCCTTCTGCTCCCTCCTCACATCCCCTTGTGCTGCCAGTGCTGCTGGGCTCCTTCCTCCTCTGTGGGCTGAGGAAGAGGATGGTGAAGCTGTGTGGGCACAGGACAGCACCCTGGCACTGGGCAAAGCCTTGCCGAGCCTCGGGGTGCACTCAGGAACCACCTGAGAGGGATCTGGGCAGGGGTCCCATCCTCAGCAGGGTGTGAGAGGGGATTAATGATTTCTCTGGCGTTTCTTCCTCTCTCACCCTTCATTCCCCTCCCCTGACCCAGCCCTGTGGAACATTTCAGCTCCAAGGAAGCTCCAGGAATCTCCCAGCAGCTGGAAATCCGTTCAGGACTCCAGGCTGGGAAAGAAGAGCCACCCCAAGGACTCTGCAAATGCCGGTGGATCTGTGTCACCGCAGTGGGAGCAGGGAAGTTTCATAGAATCCCAGAATGGTTTGGTTTGGGTCGGAAGGGACCCTGCAATGGGCAGGGACACCTTCTGTCAGCCCAGGCCACTCCCAGCCCCAATGTCCAGCCTGGCCTTGGACACTGCCAGGGATCCAGGGGCAGCCACAGCTGCTCTGGGCACCCTGTGCCAGGGCCTGCCCACCCTCCCAGGGAATTCCTGTGCCAGCAGTTGGTGTCCATCAAGGGAGAGCTGGTGACCGGGCACTGGGGAAAGGGACTCAAATGGGCACTGTGGGCTGTCCAGCCCTTGGGTCTCTGCCACCAGCCCAGTGCACCCCTCGAGGGTGTGGGGTGCCACACGCTGTCCCCCCACCCCGCCCTGCTGGGGAGAGGGCACATTCCAGAGTTCCAGATGGACCCCACAGGTACCCCAGCCAAGGTCCAGCTGCCAGAAACCAAAGCCAGGTGGAGACTGGGAAGAGCCTGCAGCACTGGGATGGCCCCTGCCCCCCTGTGCCCTTCCCCGTGGCACAGGACAGGGTGGCACTGGGACAACTCAGGGGTGTCCAGCTGTGCTCCCCACGATGCCAGAGCTCCGTGCAGCTCCAGGGGACAACTGGGCACCAGCCGGGTCAGCCAGCTCTGCCACCTCGAGTGAATTTGACTCCAACCCCTCACTAGAGAGCAACCCCACCCTGCACAGCCAGCACCCACCTCACCCCAGCCGTAGCTCCTGCACCCAAGGGGCACCTTGTGGGTGGCCCAAGGGCTCTGGGGGACGCGCTGCCTGCTCATCCCGCTGGCAGAGCCGCTTTCCTTGTCTTTCTCACGCGCGTTATCTGGAGCCGTCGGAGCTGGCAGCTCCTGCCAGCGCTCACGCAGCCTGACGGCGGCGCGGCTTGGAAGCGCGCGTGGCGTGTTTGATGTCAGGATTACCGGCTGGCTGTATTGTAAATGCTAAAATGAAATAAGAAGATTAGAGAAGAAAAGCGCCGCTCCGCAGCGCGCGCCTGCCGATTGCCTCCCACCGGAGCCACCGCCGAGGGCGGGGGGCGCGGGGGGACCCGGCCCGCTGCCAACCAGCCCTGCCAGGGAAAGGGTTAAAAGGGACCAAGCACCTTCCAGAGGCGCTGGTGCTGCTGCCACCGAGCCAGGGGGAGAGGTGGACGGAGCCCTTCCTGCTCCCCGGGGTGCTGGGATTCTCTGGCTCACATGAGTATTGATGCTGGCACCCCCAGCTGGGTCCTGGCAGCCCCCCCTCCCCAGCCCTGTGCCCCCCAGAGCCGGGGCACAGCATGGTGGGGTGGCCTGGGGTTGGGTGGATGCCTGCAGCCTCGCTGGGGGAGCTCTGCATCCCTTCCCAGCCTGCTGCAGCCCTTCCCGGGAATGAGGGCACAGCCACCTCCCAGCCTTGGGAGCGGGCGCACGGAGGGGAAAAGGCTTGTGTTGCCTCAGAGGGGGTTGAGGACCCTCCGCGAGTCTTTTTGGGGAAATCTGGGGGCGTCCAAAGGGCAGCGTGGTGCTCTTTGGTCCCTCACGTGGGTGGCAGGACATTCCTGACCCCAGAGCCAGCAGTGGGCAACTCCACTCCCCTCCTGCTCCCCTCGCAAGCCTCCGTCAGGGCCCTGCAGGAAAAAAGGGAGGGAGAGAGGGAGACCTGGTGCAGGGTCAGGCCCTGCCGAGCCACTCTCCATCTCCTGCTGACAGCACCATGCCCCCCAGCACCTCTGCCGGCACCCCAGGGCCCAGCCCCACGCACGCCGGGCTCTCTGTGGGCAGCAGGGCACGGGATTTCAGCAGCTGTGTGACTGGTCTTTATTTTGAGCCGTGCCCTTGGCCTCAGCCTGGCAGAGCTGTGGCTTGTCCTGCTGGCCTCAGCACTGGAGGAAGAGGAGGAAGAGAAGGAAGAGGAGGAAGAGAAGGAAGAGGAGGAAGAGGAGGAAGAGGTCACACCAGGATTTTCCCTGCATTTCTTGCGCTGGCCCTGCGGCAGCGTGTGGGGCACAGGGCTCGCCCTCGCTGAGTCCCACTTCCCCCCCGACAGTTTAAAGCCTGGGCTTGCAGCTCCTCCACCCTTCGCACGAATCCCCGCTGGCAGCGACCCCACCCAGCCAGGGGGACAGCTCATCCCTCCGGGAATGCTGCAGGATCCCTGCCCACACCCTGGCGCCCAGGACTGGACCCAACAGCCTGTGTCCAGCAGCCACGTGCATCCCAGGCGCTGTTCCACGCTTCACCTGCTCCTGTTCCACCCTTCACCCGCTCCCGTCCCCTGCCAGGGCATCCCGTGCGCATCCGGCAGCCCTGGAGCAGGCGGGACGGCGGTGAGGGACCCTTCCCTGCCCCGCAGCGAGGAACAGGAGAGGGCTGGCGGCTGGCCCCGTGCCCGGCCCGTGCAGGTCCCTGCCTCCTCCCTTCCCTCCCGCATCTGTTCCCAATCAAAGCCTCATTCCAGCCCGGGAGAAGGTTTCTCTCCTCCTGCTAACGAACGCTATTATCTTCCCGATGTTTTCCCGAGCTCGGGAGCAGCGGCTCGGCCCCTGCCGGTGCCAGCTCTGCTGAGACACGTGCGGAGAGAGCCTCGAGCAAGATCCTGCTCCTCTCCCTCCTGCCGAGAGCGGAGCTGGATTCATCCCCAGGGCACAGCGCTGGGCTGGAGCGGGGAATGTGGGGCTGGTACCCCCCGGAGGAGGAGGTGGCTGAGGGCGTCGCTTTGCCCCCTCATCTGGGTGCTGGCAGCACTCGGTGCCTGGGGTGATATCCCCAGGGGGCTGCTGAGCGGGTGACAGCACCCACACACATCCCCCATCCCCCAGCGCCCCAGCCCTGCGCCTCCCAGGGGGGTTCAGACCCCACTCGCCCCTCCACATCCCTCTGGTTATGCCAGGGACGGCCTGGGCTGGCTCTGTCCCCTGCGGGACTCACCCCTCCCATATTGCCGCGGGGCTTCTGTTGCTTCTGCGTGCAATTAATGAGCTTTAATTGCCTGTAAACACATCCCCGGCAGCGCCAGAGCTGCTATGGGAAGACGATGGAGTCGGGAAAAGGGAACGGGAAAAGGAAATCGTAGTAACTGTTGCTACGGCTGGACCCACCGTTCACAACCCGGGGCCGCTGGCATTGCCCAGCACCGGGCAGGGGACACGGGGGTGCCAGCGCAGTCCCTATGCCCTGCCCTCGATGCCACCAACACCTCTGTGCCACGGGGCTGGGCCACCTGGGGCTCAGGCACCGCACCGAGAGCCCCCGAGCTGGGATGCGAGTGCATTTGGGGTCCCGCAGAGGGGCTGGGGGCAGCGGGGAGGGGTCTCTGCCCTCCCCTTTTTGCTGTGTTTGGGGTACCCGGGAGGGGCTGTGGGGCTGGGGACAGTGGGGAGGGGTCTGTAGGGTTGGGGGCAGTGGGGAGGGGTCCCTCCCCGCTCTGCGTGTCCCCTCGCCGGACACGCACGTGGCACCAATGAAGTCTGCAGAGCTCGGGGCTGGCGGCGGCAGGAGGAGGGGGCTGTAAATGCCATTTTCTAGCTCAGTGCCCTGTAACTCTCCCTGACGCCGGGGCTTGAGCACCACGAACAGCGCATTTTAATCACCCTGAGGGATCCCTTCCCCCATCACGGCTCCTGGCACTGCCCCCTGGCGCAGCACGGCGTGGCACTGGGTGTCCGGCACTGCTCCCCACGGTGCCACCGCGGCGTGGGGACTGATGTCACACCAGCGCAGGAGTGACACTTTCTCCGTCCTGAGTGGGCACGGCATCGGTGGCATCACACGGGACTCACCACTCAGGGTGGTGAGGGGTCCTGAGGTGCCCCTAAGTGGCCACGGGGACCTGGCCAAGCCCGAGGAGTGGCCCAGGAGGTTTAACAACACCAGGTGCTGGTGCTGCCCCTGGGCTGTGGCAACGGCGGGGTCAGTCCAGGCTGTTGATGAGCAGCTGGAGCAGCCCTGGGAGAAGGACCTGAGGGTGCTGGGGGTGAGAGCTGGACCTGAGCCCCCCGTGCCCCGGGCCGAGCCCCAGTGTGGGCAGCAGGGCAGGGGGGATTCTGCCCCTGAGCCCCCTCAGGTGAGACCCCACCTGCAGAGCTGCCCCACCCCTGGGCCCAGCACAGGGAGGACCTGGAGCTGCTGCAGCCAGGCCAGAGGAGGCTCCAGGATGAGCAGAGGGATTTGGAGCAGCTCTGCTGGGAGGAAAGGCTGGGAGAGCTGGGATTGTTCACCTGGAGAGGAGAAGCTTTGGGGTGACCTCACTGGGGCCTTGCAGGGCCTGAAGGAGACAAAAGGAAGCATGGAGGGAGACTGTGGACAAGGGATGGAGGGACAGGAAACAGGGAATGGCTTCCCAGTGCCAGAGGGCAGGGCTGGATGGGATATTGGGCAGGAATTGTTCCCTGGGAGGGTGGGCAGGCCCTGGCACAGGGTGCCCAGAGCAGCTGTGGCTGCCCCTGGATCCCTGGCAGTGCCCAAGGCCAGGCTGGACACTGGGGCTGGGAGCAGCCTGGGACAGTGGGAGGTGTCCCTGCCATGGCAGGGGTAGGATGAGATGAGGCTGTCCCAGCTTTCAACGCTGCAATCCAAGGAAATTTTGCCCCGAGGGCCGGGTGTGGGAGCAGCGGGAGCAGCCGCAGCTGGAGCTACAACGCGCCCGCGCCGGAGATAAGTTCCTGCCGCAAAGTTTCTTTCCCTGCTAATTTTCTGATTAGCCCCTGTCTGATGCGACGGCAGCAGCGCTCCACGGAGCTTATTCCGAGGCGGCGTAATCTTTGTAAGCAGCAGAGAGGGGCAGGGCCGGCCCTGAGCTCCGGCAGCCACAGCCCTGCGTCGGGAGGTAATAACTCTTCAGGGACTGACAAGCCGCCGGGAGGGCTGTGGAAATCCTTTCTGCGGATGAGCCGAGAGGATTCTCCCGCTATCCCCCTAAAGCCTGCGTGTCACCTAGTCCAATAAAAAGCATTATCGGGAAGGTGGGATTTTGTTCCGCCGTATCTCGGGCCTCCAGCCCAGCCCCGGCTCGGTTGGTTTTGCGAGAGAACAGGGGGGTGAGAACGCGGCAGGCG
Source organism: Rhipidura dahli (assembly GCA_013399225.1). Lineage (NCBI taxonomy): Eukaryota > Metazoa > Chordata > Aves > Passeriformes > Rhipiduridae > Rhipidura > Rhipidura dahli. The sequence continues at coordinate 264,875 of VXAC01006328.1, forward strand.
CTGGGTGCTGCCTCCAGGGATGCTGATGGGTGAGGAGCTCCAGCCCATTTTCCGTGCCTGCTCGCCATCCTGCATTTTCACTGGCCCGCGGCCACCACCGTGTAGCGTCCAGCGCTGGATCCTGCCCTGGGAACGGATCCCAGAGCCCCAGCCGTGCTCCCATCTGCCTGCAGGGGGGTGGGAGGTGGAGGGATGGGGAGTTCGGGGGCTCGGAGGAGCCAGGTGGACCTGGCATCTTTAATGCTTCAAGCCTCATCCTGCTCCATCCCTCAGCCCAGGGGGATCCTGCGCTGGGTAAGCAGTGGAGAGCATTCCCGGGGCTGGGAAGAGTGTCTGGAAGGGAGTGCTGGGGGTACCACGCCACGGAATGACAGCACTCAGGGTGCGGGATGCCACCCTGGGGTGCTCCTGGCTGTCCCGCGTCCCCTGGATCCTGCACCCCACAGCAGATGCCACAACCCCAGGGGTGGGGCGTGTACCAGGGCACCCACAACCCGCACCCGGAGGAGACACCATCCCTAACTCCTGAGCTGGCAGGGGCTTCCCCGCTGCCACCCAACCCATCACAGCCCCGGGAGGAGGGGACCAGGCATGTGCAGGTCCCCGGCAGTGGCGGGAGCACCCACGCCCACTGCGCCCGGCTAATTTACTGTGTCGCTGTGCGCCGCGCCAGCCAATAACTTTGAAATGATGTGGAGATTTGCAGCCAAACCTTCTCATAAAGAGATTTAGGAGGGTGACAAAGATAATTAAACATCCTTCCCCGAGTATTGACTTGCAGCTGAAAGGGGAAAAAATAACTACATTTTTCACAGTCCTTTTAAATCATCCTGATGCCTGGCTGGGGCTCTGTGCAAATAAGCCTTGGCCTGGCAACCGTGGGGCTGGGGGTGCCAAATCCCTGCCTGCCAGCACGTGGGGGAGCAGGGAGGGGGTTTGGGGAGCCAGGGGGAGTGCAGGGGCCCGGGATGGGCAGGGCAAAAAAACGAGGACATGAGCCTGGCTGACCCCTGATTAGCCATGAGGAGGAGGAGGATTTGGCTAAAACAAAGAGCAGGGGGGTGGGAGAGAGAGGACAGGGGGGCCCAGGGTCACAGCACAGGGACAGGGGGGAAGTGGCAGTTGGAGGAGGATGTGCAGGAGTGGCAGAGGGTACGTGGGGACTCAGGGGATGAATCACAGCGTGGCTTGGGTTGGAGGGGACTTTCAAGCCCATCTCGTCCCAATCCTCCCATGGATGGAATCACATCCCCCACGGGACCTTCTGAGCCACCTGCAGTGGGACCCTGCTGGCAGCCCACCCCATGCGCTGCCCTCCACCAGGGCAGAGCTGAGGCCAAACCCCATCACACGGATGAGCAGGAGAACCCCACCCCAGCCTTCCGTGCCCCTGTCGGCAGTGCCAGCCCCTGGGAACGTGCCTGGCAGCCTCCCCCCACACCCGCTCGTGCTTTGCCACCGGTGCCACCCGGCTTTGCCAGCTGGATGCCCTGAGCCCCCTCCCGGCCTTTGCCTGGGGAGCTGATGCCGCCCCTGTCCAGCCCCTTGTGGTGCCAGAGGTGAGCCCATGTCCCCTCCTGGGGACAGAGCAGGGACCCAGCAGGGCTGCACACCCCGGCTGTGCCGGGTCCCAGCTCCAGGGGCTGCGTGGAGCAATCCCCCACACAGAGACACTTTCCCCTGACGCCAGAACCTCCCAAAGTGGCAACAAATCTCCGTGTGAAAGCTGGAGGTGCCAGGTGCGAGATGTCCGAGTTGTCCCCGCTCTGTCCCCTCACTGGGAGGGCTCGGGGTGCCTCACTGGACTGGCTGGGCTGTTCGGACCTGCCAGGAGCGGCAGGGGATGCAACGGCAGCGCCGGGAGCTGGCAAGGAGGACAAGGAGATTTTCCGGGAGATTTTCCTGCCATGCTCCTCTTGACGGTAAAACTCCCGGAGAGGGTCCCCCCCACCCCTCAGCCGACCTGGTGACATCAGCGTGGAGCAGGGGGACCCGGCTGGTGGCCGCAGGGGGGCCCCGCTCCCCTCTGTCCCTCGGCTTGTCCCTTTCCCTGGCCGCTCCCCGGGGCTGGTCGTGTCGCTGTCGTGCGTGGAGCACGCGTGACACCCAGTGGGCGAGCACCGGACTGCACGCGCGGCTCCCACGGTGGCACCAGCCTGGGGATGTCACCCGTGCGGAATGAGGAACGGGTTTGCAGGGGGCGTTTAACTTTTTGGATCAGGTGGGGGCACAGCTCGGGGGGGGTCCCTGCAGCCCCCAAAGCTGTGGGGTCTCCCTGGGGTCTCCCCAGGACTTGTGGGTCCTGTAACTTTGGGGTTTTCGGGTCTCACTGGGGCTCTGGGGTCTCTCCAAGGTGCTCAGGGGTCCCTGCAGATTTGAGGCTCACCAGAGCTCTGGGGTCCCACCGGGGCTCTGGAATCTCTCTAGGATCTTGTCCTCATAACTTTCGGGCTTTTTGGTCCCATTTGGGTTCCCAGGCTCACTGCAGCCCCATGGCTCTGGGGCTCTGGAGTCTCCCCGGGATCCCAGCGCTGAGGCTTTGGGATATCACCAGAGCCCCTGTGGGTTCCTGCAGCCCTGGGATTCCAGAGAAGCTCCCGAAGTTGTGGGACCACACTCAGCACCGGGGGTACCTGCAGACCCGGGGCTTTCGGATCTCCCCCTTCAGTGCCAGGGTGTTTATGCCTTGCACCACTCCTGGGTCAGGATCTTGCTTTTCTCTGGAATTCCTACCTCTGTCTGTGTCCCTCAAAGACCCCGTAAATACCTCTCTCAGGTATTTACCACCTCTCTGCTCCCGCCCTGGGACCATCCTCATCCTCCCTCCCACCCCCAGCTCCTGGTGCAGCTCTAACCTTTCCCGGCTGCCCCAGCTGGGTGTCTCTGGGACAAGAAACTCTCAACCCATCTTTTGCTTTTCCTCCCGACTCTTGCTCATTCCCCAGGGAATAACCCCTGATGGAACAGGGATGTGAGGGTGGTCGGTGCTGTGGTTCACATCAAGCCAAGTCAGAGCAGGGCTGGTTCCACCTCAGTGGTGCTGTGCAAGCAGCTGCTCCTCCCCATGGAGCCTGGGGGGCTCCTCCACCCCAGGACTGCAGTGCCCTCCCTTCTTCCACCCCATGGACGCACTTTGGAGCTCCAGAGCCCCCAGCCTTGGGTCCTGCCCACCCCTCACGTCCACTCGAGGCCTCTCCAGGCTGTGTCGGGGTGACAGTCCCCCCACGCACAGGGACATACTCACACACCCCCAGCGCACTGCAGCAATGGGGTCAGACAGCTCTGGGCCATCAATCTGTCCAACCAGACCCGTTCCGTGCTCTGCAGCCCCAAGGCCACCCCAAGGTCTTTCCAGCCCGGCCTCTGGCCCTCCCTTCCCACTGCGGCAGCTCTTTAACAGAGCGTGGCGCTCGGCACTCTGCCCCTGGAGCATCCCAAGCTGGGAATCACGGCCCCATGGAGAGCCAGCAGGGCTCTGGGAGCAGCAGCAGCTCTCCCTTCCATGAGTTTTTCCCCATTCCCTGGTGCCCAGGTGATGCTGGTCCCAGGGTCAGCACGGGGGCTGCTCCCAAACCTCATCACAGGGTTGGATGAGGAGGGAATTGCATCCTTGCCTTGCAGGTGAGGCTAATCCAGGGGGAAAAGGTGGGAGAGTGGCAGAGCCTCATTCCAGGTGGACTTCAAGAACCCCAAAATTTGGGCCAAGAAGACCAACAAGATGGGCAAGATAATCCCAGGTTCCACCCAGGCTGTGGACGGAGGGGCTGAGCAGGATCCCAGTGAAAGGAACTGGGACAAGGTCCCGGATGAGGTTCTGGACAGGAGGATGGACAGATGGGACAAGCTGCATCCCGGGCAGCAGGAGGAGGACGTGGCCCCCAGTCTGTGTCCTCTGCGCAGCACCAGGGAACCTCAAGCTCTGTGCTCAGAGTGGTTCCCAGTCCAGGGGGAGATGGAGGGGCTGAAGAGGGACCAGCAGATGCTGCTGGCTGGGCTGGAGCCTGGGGCTGCAAGAGAGGTGGGATGGGGTCCTGCAGGTGCTCTGGGGACAGAGCCAGGCCCTCTCAGTAGGGCATGACTGCTGTCCCGAAAGGACAAGGGACATTTGCTGCAGCTTCAGGCTGGGCAGTAGAATTGGTATTTTTTCCTGGGGCGGTGGCAGAGCTGTGGGGCTGAGGTGGAAAAGTCCATCCCTCCAGGCTGGGTCAAGCCATGGGTGACCCTTCCTGTGCTGGGGGCATCCTGCTCAAGGTGGGAGCGGGAGCTGGACACCCCAGGGGTGCTTCATCCTGTGAGCCCAGCGAGGGGCAACCTCCCCGCCACAAATTCTTTCCCTTCCCCCTCCAGAGCCCACTGCACAGCCCCAGGACACGCTGAGAGCCCAGGCTCTGTGCACTGGACCGTGCCCCCCACGCCAGGGCCGGCTCTGGCCCACATCCCAGGGCTGCCAAAGCTGCGCTGCCGGGAGGCCCAGCCGCTGCTCCGGGCATCAGCTGATCGCTCCAGCGAGCCGCTGCTGCAAAGTCAGGCACAGAGATTGCCTGGGCACTGGCGAGGGGACAGCAGGGGTGGCAGCACGGGGGGCTCGGGGAGCCGGGGGGCAGCTGTGCCCTGAAAGCCGAGCCACCTGCGCGCTGCTACCTGCTGAATAATAGAGGAGCTGACAGCCAGCGGAGAGAAATGTGATGCTGGTGAGCCAGCCCGGGGAGACATCTGAGCTCCCGGCAGCTGCGATAGCAACTGCAGCCAAGGAGCCTTCCAGCCCTGCGCGGCGTGCCTGGGCTGCCTGCAGGTCTCTGCCCATCCCGGGGTGCCCGGGGCCCGCTCCAGGGGTGCCGGGGCTCGGGGCCGGTGGGATGATGTGAGCCGCAGCAGGCACCCCGCGAGGCAGAGCTCAAGGGCAGAGCTGGGTTTCCCGGGAGGTGAGGCAGAGCCTGCCCGCAGCCGGTGCCCGCGCCCGGGGGGCAGCAGCTCAGCCCCATGTCCAGAGGAGGGGAGATGGTTTATATCCCGGATGACTCCGACTTCAGCTCCTTCAGGGATCAGTGCGAGAGCCTGGAGGGCTGGCACTGCCGCTACAACAAGGCTGGAGTGACTGTGTGGAGTCAGGGCCAGGAGGAAAGCTGCACCGTGCAGAAAATCAAGGTAAGCAGATGCCTCCCTGCCCCAGCCGCGTGCCCGGCGGCTCCGGAGGGTCCCTGGGGACCGGTCCATGCTGGAGGTGCACGGTCCAGCCTGCCTGGGGGTGTTTCTGCCCCGAATTCCAGGCCTGGCAGGGTTAGACCCCCAAAGGTGCTTCCCAGCTGCTCTGCCGTCTTCCTGCTGTCCGCCCCGGGGCTTCTCCTGCCGGGATCCCCGCAGCCTCCTGCCGTGTGGGCTTCACGTGGCGGCTGCCCCCGATCCCGACACGGGCAGGAAGGCCCTGGGATCAATTACGTTATGGAGATGGCCTTGCCGGGAGCCCCCGGACATGAGACGGGCTCCCTGGTGTCCTTTGCCTGGGGCACAGCCCCTCGCATCCTCACGGGGTGAGATCCCCTAAGAGCTCCAGGCGCTGTCTCGGGAGGTTTGTTGCTTGCCCGGGGCTGGATCTGGGGTGTTGCAGAGGGGCGAGGAGGTTCAGCCATCCCTCAGGTACCTTGTTGCTCATCTACACGGCCCCAGTGACACTGCCAGGTAACCCTGGGCACATCAGGAGCAGCTGCAGGGTGCTGGGGGCACAGGGGGAGCCTGTGGTGGGCGTCACGGGCTTTGGCTTTTCTGGCCACCAAGAATCCCGACGCCTGGGCAGGGATGGGCTCCACCAAAGCAAGGAGAGGCAGAACATCTGACCTCCAGCTGGTGGAGGGTGCTCAACCAGGGGTGTTAGCGGAGGGCTGCCGTGGCCTGGAGAACAGGGGGAGGTGCTGAGCAGGGAGCAACACTCTGGAAGAGGCTCTCCCAGCGCTGTCCTGAACGCAGAACACCCAGCAGCACCTCTCCTGCAGCCGAGGGGCATGGGGGAAGCTGGGCACACGCTGCTGCCATGGACAGAGACCCTTCAGGGCCGGGGGAGGTCGCACAGGTGCAGCTGCAACCCACATTTCCCTGCTGCTGTGAGCCAGGGAAGAGCTTCTGCGCCTGGATCAGGGAACATTTCATGCAGCTGGGCATGCACAGGACCAGCAGGTGCTGAGGGATCAGGTCAACACCTCTTTAAAAAGCCCTGGTGACTGCAGAGGGTCCCTGAAACCTGGGAAGAGCCAAACACCACATCCCTCTCCCAAAAGGAAGCTCCGGGGCACCGTGGGCTGCTCTGTCACCTCCATCCTTGGGAAGGACACAGAGAATGTGCTCCGGGAAGCCGTGTCCTGAAGGAGAAGGGCAGTGGTGGCAGCAGCAAGGACCTGCCAAGGGCAAAGCACGCCTGAGCAGCCTGGTTGCCTCCTGCAGGAAGAGGTCTGGCTCTGTGCACTCTCCAAGTGCTAGCCTTGGACAGGGTTTCCTGCAGTCTCTGTGTCACCACATCAGTGACATCTGGACTGGAGATGTGGATGTTGCTCAGAGTGACCAGGACAGGCTGGCAGGAACCCCTCGAGTCCAGCCGAGGTCCCCCCACCCCCAGCCTGGCAGAGGGGTGCAGTTATGTCCCCCCTGCCACCACCAAGCGCCACGTGAGGGGACCCCAGGCAGGTCCGGGGGAGTCAGGGACTGTCACCCAGCCAGGTTCAGTGCAATAGTGGGGTTTTCCCTGTCCTGGAGAGGGCCTGGGCATGGTTCAGGGGTTGTCACTGCCCAGAGCCCCTTCCCGAAGCGTGGGATGGAGGATGTCACCCAGTCCGAGCTGCACAGCTCTCTCGGGGTCAGAAGAGCCTCAGTCTTTCCATTAACTGGGGGAGTTGATTAACCCAGAGATTCCCAGGGCAGCTGGAGCTTTGGATTTGTTCCACCTGAATTCCCTGCAGATGGGTCTGGGCTCTGCGCTTTCCCTGTGCCAGCCGACCACTTGCTGTGCCTGGCAGGGCTGTTGTTCATCCGAGGCTGGAGGGAGGCGGTGGACAGGCTTTAGTGGGGAATTTGGGAGGTGCAAGACCGCCACGGTCCCTCTGTGATAACCGTGAGTCCCATGAGCTCCACCTCCAGCTGGAAAAATCCCTCACCCTGCAAACAGCAGCACCCCTGGGTTTAACCGGGAAAGGAGAGCAGCAGGAGGGGGTTGGGTGCTCCCACCCTCCCCCCGGTGCCCTGGGGACTGCAGCACATCTTCGAGCCCGGCCTGGGCACGAGTCCAGCGCTCCGGGCACAAACCATCACCCGGGCCACCGGGGAAAGCTTTGCCCGAGATTGATGGGACCTGCCACGTTCGGAGGGCCATCTCCGGTTACACGGCACCTCATCAAAGATGCAAGGCCTCTAACGAGGAGCAGATGACATCTCCCTCCTCCCGGCGCTGCGAGGAGCAGGGCGGCCGCCTTCATCAATAATGCACCAGAGCAGCTCCGCGGCTCCGGTTACAGCCGGGCCCGACAGCCCCCCGGGACCGGACCCTAAACCCGAGACCATCGTGAAGGGGCACGGGCACCCCTTTGTTTGCCCTACATGAGGTAGGGAACAGGGGAGGTCCTCGGGTATCAAAGGCTGGCCCACCAGGCTTTTGAGGGCTACGGGTCTGGTTGCGGGAGCGGTGGCTCTGCGGCTGTCCCGCATCACGCGTGGCACAGGGACACGGAGCAGCCCAAAGCCCTCGTCCCCAGGTGGGGACAGCTCCGGGGCTGGGTGCTGCCCCCCGCCCGTCTCCCCGCAGACCCGCATCTCCTGCAAGGACGTGCCGGCCGAGACCCTTTATGACGTGCTGCACGACACCAGCTACCGCAAGAAATGGGACTCCAACATGATCGAGACCTACGACATCGGGCGCCTCACCGTCAACGCCGATGTCGGATATTACTCCTGTGAGCAGCCCCCGAGACCCCCTGAGCCCCCCTCCCCGAGCCCGCGCCCCCGTGAGTGTGTGGGGCCGTGGGGGCTGGGGTGAAACGGGATCTGTCCGCAGGGAAGTGCCCAAGCCCCCTGAAGAACCGGGATTTCGTCACGCTGCGCTCCTGGCTGCCCCTGGGCAATGACTACATGATCATCAACTACAGCGTCAAGCACCCGGTGAGCCCCGGCTGCCCCCAGCCCCGGCAAGGCTGCCCGCGGGCACGGGCGGGCTCTGAATCCCGCAGTCTCCCCGCAGAAATACCCGCCCCGCAAGGATTTCGTGCGGGCCGTGTCCCTGCAGACCGGGTACCTGATCAAGGCGAACGGGGACGGCGCCTGCACCCTCTATTACCTCACCCAGGTGGACCCTCGCGGTGAGTGCCCGCAGGAGGGGAGGGGGCTCACCCGGAGCTCACCCCCCTGGCTCTCCATCACCCAGGCCCGAGGACGAAGGGGTGCCCACCCCAGCCCCGGGGGTGCTGCAGACTTCGTGGTGCCTCCTCCGGGGCTGGCCCTGCGTTGTCTGAGTGCCGGGGGCTTTGGGCTCTTGCAGGCTCGCTGCCGAAGTGGGTGGTGAACCGCGTGTCCCAGTTTGTGGCACCGAAGGTAAGGGGAGGTGCATGGCTGGTGCTGGGAGTCACGGGCAGGAGGGATAAGCTGCCCCGAAGTACCCTTGGGTGGGGACAGGATGGGGGACCCAGGACACACAGGAAAGGTGTTGGATGGCCCAGGGCTCTGAGGATGGACGCTGGGAGACCCAGAACTCACGGGACAGGTGCTGGGAGACCCAGAACTTGTGGGGCAGGTCCTGGGAGACCCAGAACTCATGAGACAGGTGCTGGGAGACCCAGAGCTTACAGGAGAAGTGCTGGGTGTCCCAGGGCTCCCAGGATGAGTGTGACATGACCCAGATGTTACAGAACGGGTTCTAGGTGACTCAGGACTCGTGGGACAGGTGCTGAGTGATCCAGGGCTCCCAAAACAGGTCCTGGGTGGTCCAGGGCTCTCAGGATGGGTGCTGGATGACTCTGAGCTTGCAGAATGGGTGCTGAGTGATCCAGGGCTCCCAGGGTGGATTCTGAGTGACACAGAGCATGCACTGGGCACCTTGCTGGGGCAGCCAGGCCCCCATCCCCTCCCAGCACCCCAAAATCCTGCAATGGGCGAGCTGGGAGCTGTGCCCACAGCCCAGGGCAGCCCCAGCCCCAGCCCTGCTGTGCCCTCAGGCGATGAAGAAGATCTACAAGGCTGGGCTGAAGTACCCGGAGTGGAAGCGCCGGCACGACCCTGAGTACAAGCCCTGGGTGTACCCCGAGCAGAACACGCTGCCCAGCGTGAGCCTGGCCGAGCTGTCCGTGCAGCACGCAGATTCCCTGGAAAACATCGATGAGACCGGGCTGTCTGAGGACCACCTGAGTGCCAGTGACCACGAGGCCTGAGCCGCCTCCACAGAGGAGTCCCATCGCTGCCGAGGCTTGGCACGCAGCAGGCACAGCTGGGAATTCGGCTCCCTGCTTCCCAATAGTCACATCTGCTCTCCAACTCCTTCGTCACTGACCCCCCTCCCGACCCTGGCAGCAGGATACTGTCCCGTGGGATCTGCGTCACTGGATGGAAAGTGAAGGTGCTGGAAGGAGGGAGAACGGGCACCCCGGTGCTCCCTGTGCCCATGGAGATGTCCCCACGGGAGATGGGGCTGGCAGTGGGTGTTCCTAGGAGAGGTGGGGCAGGCTGAGGTGGGCAGGAGCTTTCCTGGCACCAGGATGTGGCTCTGCCACTGTAAGACCCTCAAAGGCCCAGAAGTGACCCCAGAAGTGAGGGGTCTGTGAGGGTCCTGCCCAGGTTTTGCAGCAGCACAAGGCGTGGATTGACCCTGTCTGGCCTGAGGTCCAGCTCTGCCAACCCCGAGGCCAGGCTGGACCCTCCCCTGCCCTCCACACCCCTCCAAGCTTAGTGTGACCCCCCCCCATCTCTGCACCTCAGGGAGCCCTCCCAGGTCCTCTCCTGAGCACCAGGCTCACCTCTGCAGGCTGACTCTGGCCCAGCCGGCTCTGGGGACCCCTTCCCCTACTGGTTTGTGGGGTTTGTCCTGGCAGTGGGGTCTTAGGCCACCTCTGTCCCCACTCTCCCAGTATTTGCAGCTGCTGTGGTTCCTGGCACAACAATAAAGGAGTTGGTGTGTGTGAGAGCATCGGGCTGGCACGGGATGGGGATGGGGAGGGGGCTGGCACGGAGCCCACCCGGATCCATCCAGGTCTGGGTGGGACTGGAGGGTCCATCCCTGCAGCCGCAGCACCCTGGGGTGACTCTCAGCGGGGACAGAGGCAGCCACAGCAGGACAGGACAGAGGGATGGAGGCTCTGCGCCGCCACGTGAGCGTGTGTGGGCGCGGGGCAGCTTCCGCCAGACAACGGGAAGTTGGTCCAGACAGGCCCTGCCGTGGGAATATGCTGACAAACGAGGGATTTTCCACCCCCTCCTCGCCCCCACACTCCGAGGCTGCCGGTGGCTGCCGGGCTCTGTCCCCAGCTGGGTCTGAGCCTGATCTGTGCGAGGTCAGCACAAATCGGGGGGTCACTGCAGCTTTTGGGGTCCCTCTGACCCAGCCTCACATCCCTGGTCCCCCTGACACCCAGCTCCCCCTGCAGAGCTGTGAGTGCTGCTGCCCTGTGGGTGCTTCCCCCACACCCTTCAGCCCAGTCCTCAGGCACGGATGTTTGCTGGCCCCCGTTAGCCACCCCGTTAGGTCACGGGTGTCCCCCGTGCTGCCTCGGGGGGGACATCACACACACACAGTGCTGGGAAGGGGACAGCAGGTCCTGGCTGTCGGCACAGCCGGATCCCGGGGTTTGCAGCTGGTTTGTGGCTGCACAGAAGCCGCCTCTGCCAGGAAAATGCGGAAAACAAGAGCAGGGGCTGGGTGTGCAGCTCCCACCTGGCAGCACGCAGGGAGGGGAGCTCCCTCTCCCCACGCTGCTCCCACCTCTGCCGGCAGATGCAGCACCTGCGGCAGGGAGTATTTTACCCGAGAAAAGGCACATCCCAGCCCCAAACTGCCCCAAAACCACTCTGGCAGAGCTGGGAACCGTGGGAAATCACCCCTGGGTGCTGCCCTGATGGGGCAGAGCCCACTGGCACCCCGAGCCCTCAGGGTGCTGGGGTGAGCACCCAGCCCTCAGCCCTGCGGGAAGGAGCCTCATCCCCTCGCATTCCCGATGCTTCTCCGCAGGATCCAGGCTGCGCCTCTGCCGGGGGGTTATTTTTAGCCAGCCCTGAGTGGGAGTGAGGAGCTGCTGCCTGAGCACCGAGAGCCCGGCGGGGAGCCCCGGGGAGAGCTGTGCCCGGCTGGATGACACCTCAGCCCGGGATGTGCCCGAAGTGACCGGGATGGAGGTGGCACAAGGAGTGTCCCTGTCACTGCTCCGCGTCCAGCACTGGGCTGCGGGAGAGCTGCTGGCCCCCAGCATGCCCCGGGGTGAAACTGGAGGGGCTGGAGGGATACCGTGGGGTGATTCCTTTGGGAACGATGTGCCACTCCCGGGTTTCCTGTGGCACAGACAGGAAAGGGACCCGCCGCCGGCATCCCGAGCGAGGGATGGTGCAGGCAGGGTGCGGGGGGCTCGGAGCCTCCCGGGGGCTCTCGCTGGGATTTTGGTGGCCCAGCACCCGCTGGGGCGAGAGCCAGACACGAGGGGTCTGCGGACCCGCACGAGAGCCCAACTGGGCGCTTTTCCTGCCCGGCCCCTAGCGCAGAGATTGGAAAGGAAACGGGAAGCTGCTGCTGGACGAGAGATTAGCCCGGAGGCGGTGATGTCAGCCGCTCCTGATGGATGGGGGGCAGCGGGAGCGCGGTACGGCCCCGTCCTGGCCACACGCCGTGTCCGACGTGCCCCTGCTGGGGCAGGATGTGACTCCATCCCTGGATGCGGTGAGTTGCATCTCCTGAGCTCATGGGTAGGTTTTGGGCAGCTTTTGGCACCACCACCCAGACCGGGACTGTGATCCCAGCGAGCAGCCCCCCCAGCAGCCTCACGGACTGGCCCTGAGCAGGGCTGTTGCCTGGAGAGGTCTGGCAGATTCCCAAGACTCCAGTTCTCCCCTCCCTGCTCCTCTCGCAGTCCCTCCCTGGGGCTCAGCTCTGTGCCGTGCCCGGCCAACCCTCCAGGCTCAGCCCCATCCCCACATTTCCAGCTGCCCAATGGGACATTTCCTCTCCGGGGATGAGCCTTGAGTGTCCCTCACCGTGTTCTCCTCCCCAGAGCTGCTCCCACCGTCACCCCACACATCCCCCACCGTGAGCCGTGCCTGTGGGGCTGAAGGTAAAGGAAAAACTGCCCCAGGAGCAGCAAAAGCTGATGGAAGGGGAGGGATGGATTGATGGATGGATCGATGGAAGGAGAGAGGAAGGGAGGGAGGGAGGGAGGGAGGAAGAGAAGGAGGAGGGGAGGGAAGGAAAATAAAATGGATGGATGGATGGACGGACACCGGAAGCTTGAGGGACGGTGTCATCCTGCCCAGGAAAGGGAAGGGCCACCCAGGCCTTCGTGCTGGAAGGATCCAACCTTCACTTTGATGTTTGCTTCCTCCCGCCCCTGCCAGCACCTCCTGAAAGCCCAGCCCAGCCCCAGCAGGGTTTTCCAATCCTGCCCATCTGCCTCCTGCAGGGAGCAGGCGCAACCTTCCTGCTCTGGGACCATGGCAGGCTGGGGCTCTGTGCCCGTGCCCAAGGATGCTGCTGCCTAAATATAAATATAAATATAGATCCTGTCAGCAGGCTGGCAAACACTGACATCAGGCAGAGGCTCTGAAACCTACTCTGCAGAGTTGGAATGGGCTGGTTGGAATCCCTTGGGAATCATCCCATCCCTGTGCCTTGCCCTGGTGCCCTGATGTGCCCAGCTCCCCTCCCTGTGCCAGCTCTGGAGCTCTGGGGTGGTCAGCAGGTCAGGGAGGGATGCTGCTCCTGTGCCCAGCCCTGGGGGCAGCTCTGCAGTGCCCTGTCCAGCTCTGGCTCCTCAGCACAGCAGGGCCAGGGAGCTGCTGGAGCTGAGGAAGGGCCTGGAGCATCCCCGTGCCCAGGACAGGCTGAGGGAGCTGGGGCTGCTCAGCCTCGAGAGGAGCCCCGGTTGAGAGGGGCCCTCAGGCCTGGCTGTCCCTGGCTGTCCCTGGCTGCAGGGAGGGCTCAGGGCAGGGCCCAGGCTCTGCTACGGGGCCCAGCAATGGCACAGAGCAACGGGCAGGGCCTGAGCCCAGCAATTCCCCTGCCAGGAGGCACAGCTGCTGCCCTGGGCAGTGCCCAGCCCTGAGCAGGTTGTGCAGAGAGGCTGGGCAGAGTCTCCTTCCTGGGGATATTGCAGAAGCCTCTGGACACATCCTGTGCCCCGTGCTCTGTCTGAGCAGTGAGGTTGGACCAGAGGACCCTTCCAGCCTGGCCCTGCCTGGGATTCTGTCTGTGGAGATGCTGCAGGGCGCCAGACTGCGCTTCACTGTGCGACACCTGCAGCGCAGCAGCACGGGGGCGATGACACATCATTTGTGCTCTGTCACCGCAGACCTCAGCAGCCTTCCCAGGAACAGCAGTGCCAAACAGCTTCCTCTAAGAGGCAGAGGGATGGCACGGTCTGCCCTGCAGGGCCACAGGCTCCCTGCACACCCTGAGGGTCCCCGGGCACCCTGTCTCCACACCCCACCCACAAGGGGGTCCATGGGGCCCCCCATGCCATCCCCAGCCCAGGGGATGTGTCACTCTCTGGTGGGGAAAGGGGAGGAAGGTAAAACCTTGCCAGACTCGTGCTGAATTCTGCTTCTGCTTTGCAGGAGCAGCCTGTGGTGAGGAGAACCTGCCTTTCGCCACCAAACCGCACGCAGAGCTTTGCATGGGGTGGCCCTTCCACAGCACGCCCATGATGGCTTTTGGGGACACTGTTGGGGTGGGGAAGGACCTGCTTGGGTTGGATCAAGAGTGTCCTCAGCTCTGGGCTCTCACAGGGCAGGGAGAGGTTATCAGCCACAGCATCAGGAGCGAGATATCAGCCTTTGGCACCCTCAAGGTTGGGTAACAGCTGAGCCAGGCCAACCGCCAGCCCTGCTGGGGCTCTTGCAAGAAGTGTTGTGCTAAAAGCAGCTGGGGCAGTCTGTGGAGAAAGCTCGAGCTCCTTGCAGGAGAGAATCCCTCTGGATGTCCCCTTCCACCCCAGCCCCTGCTGTCATCCGGCCCCTCAGCTCCCTCCACATCCCCGCACCCATGGGGCACCAGAAGTGGCGTGAGGTGCTGTGTTCCCACATCCCCACGGCACAGAGGTTTCAGCGTTCCCAAAATTTCACCCACCCAGCACCAGCCCTCCCAAGTCCGCACAGCAGCATGAATATTTCAGCCCGTTTTCCTCAATCCAGTGCTGGCTCCCGCACCCCGACCAGTCCCGTGCCGTGGTGGATACTGGGAACGTCTCCTGTTGCCTCCAGCCAGGGGCACAAACAGTGTAGACACCCAAAGGCACCCTTCAAACCTCTCCCTCGGCCGAAGATCTTTGGAGTGTGGGTCTCAGGGAAGCCTGGTCCCCAGAAGCAGTGAGCATCTGAGCTCACGGTGGGGAGCTGGGAAGGCAGGAGAAGGAGGATGAGGGATGAGGGGCAGGAAGGCAGAGCCTGGCTAAGGGACAGGGCACAGCACAGCCGGGACAGCGTCACGCCTGGGAAGGGACAGGACAGAGGGTGGGACAGGGATGGGGACCAGAGGGTTGGCCTGGAGGAGGGACCGGCAGTGGGAGGCGCAGGCTGGGTGCTGCGAGGCCCGCTGCAGTTCCTGCACGGGACTGCCTTGGCATCACCCTGGAGCCCGGAGAGGGGTGGCCCCGGAGCCCACGCGGCGCTGTCACCGCGCTGCTCCGCCGGAGCCGGCCCCGGGGGGCTGCGGACCGCCAGAGGTGAGGGACAACCGCGACGGTGGCAGCAGATGGACGGGACAGATTTGGGGACGGTGGGGAAGGGCCAGCAGCGGGACAGTCCGTGGCCACTGTGCCAGCTGGGCTGGGTTTGTAGGCACAGGGACGGTGCCCCTGAAGTGCCACTGCCCATGGGCACGGCCGGACTGCCCCGCAGTGCCACACTGCGACACGGTGCCCGGCATGATTTCAGAGCCCCCTGCCCAGGAATGGGGAGGTGTCAGGGGCTATCTCGTCACTGGAGAAGCCCCCGGCAGGGCAAGCAGAGGGCGAAGCCGGCTGCAGATCCTTCAGGGTGATACAGGCGTGGGAAAGGGGGAAATTGCCCCATTTCGGCAGCAGCTGCTGGGCAGAAGTGGGCACAGCCCTTTAACCCCGGGGCGCGGACACGCAGCCCGCAGCGCTGTGGGGCATCGCTGCCCTGCCCTGCCCTTTGTGCGGGTCCCACACCAGCCTGGCAGTCGCCCTGTCCCCCTGCCCTGCTGCCCGTGTCCCAGCCCCTGCCGTGACTGTCCCTCCTCCTCGCTGACAGCGTCCCCCACGTGCTCGCGGGGACACCGCAGCCGCGCAGGGCACTCCCCTTGGCACCCACGCACCTCTCGGCCGGGCAGGCGGGGCTGGGGAGCAGGGACATGCCCGTGCTGGGCACGGGGGCTCAGTCCCACTCTCCCCGGCCGGGTTTGGGACTCGGCTCCCGCGGAAGGGGGCAGGGGATGCGTGGGAGCGTGCAGGCAGCAGGAAGGAAGCCTGCGCCGAACAATAGAGGGAAATGGAGGAACTGGAAAAAGACCCGGTGGCAGCACAGTCAGCACAGATGGTTTAGCGCGGAGCTGCGTGATTCATGGGAAAAAGGCCCTCAGCAGCCTCTGTCCCGCGACTGCGCTGGGCTGAGGGTCCCTGCTGGCACACGAGCCTGGCCGTGCCCCCGTGCCCATGTGCGGTGCTGGCGGTGGGGGGTCCGGCCCGCCCGGCTGGGGGTGGNTGCTGACCTCTCCCATGCCCTCGCCAGCAGTGAGAGAGAGAGATTATGGTCTGGCCCTTCCGGCCGCTGAGCCCTCCCCGAGCTGGCCGGCACAGGAGCTCATCCCCTGGGAGGGGCCCCGCCGCTCCCCCCGTTATCTGCCTGGGACACCCCCGCGGCTGCGCCGGCCCTGGCCCGCCCGGCCGGCCCCGCGGAGCCCGGCGTGTCCCAGCGCTCGGCATCTGCCCGACCGCTCAGCTCCTGCCCGGGCTCGGCTCACGGCCCCGCCGACAAAGCGGGGCCAGGATCCGGCTGCGGCAGCCCCGGGGAGTGGTGGAGAGGCCGGGGCTGAGGAACAACAGGATGCCGGCTCCTGGGGCTGGGAGGTGAGCGGCTGCGGGGACGGCAGCGAGGTGAGGGCACCTCTGGGACATCCCGCGCTCCCACCCACGGGATCCGCGCCCTTCCCGGAGGCTGAACCCACCCCCCTTTCCCTTCCTGCCGCCTCCTCAGCCCCTCTCTCCCCTCCTCGCACAGATGATGGGCTGAGCATCCGTCCCGGAGGCACCGCAGGGCCATGAGCTCCTCGTGCGGCCCTGACTCGGATATTGCAGACTGGCTGGCCACCATCCACCTGGAGAGGTATCGCGATGTCTTCAAGCAGCACGGCTACCACGTGGCCGGAGATGCCACCTCGCTGGACAGCCACCACCTGCAGCAGATCGGCATCACCGCCACCGGGCACCGCAAGAGGATCCTCAACCTGGCTCAGCAGACACGGATGCTGAACCGATCCCGGGGGAGACCTGCAGCAGGAGACAGCCATTCCCGAGGCACGGAGGTCCTGGATGACCCCCAGGAGGGCAAGGATGCCATGAGAGCAGAGCCGGGAGGGACTAGTGACACCTTTGGGACGCAGCCGCGGGTCAGCGTGCACAGCCAGGCGCCGCCTGGAGAGAAGGACCCTGCTCCTCCCGCCGTGAAGCCGGTTCCCAAGCCGAGGACGGTTTTCCCTCGCTCGAAGCCAGAGCAAGGATCAGTTCCCGTGCCCCCGGCACGCTCCGCGGCGCCAGCACACGGCCCGGGCAGCGACAGGGCACCAGCAGCCTTTGTGGTACTAGAGGGGTTCGTGCCAGGCGAGAGCTCCACGGATTCGGAGAGCCCGGAGCCCGGAGCCCAGGCTGATCCAGGGGCAGCCGCGGTCATGGGTGCGATAGCGTCCCGGCTCAGAGGGCGGGACAGCGCTCGGGAGGAGACGCGGCCAGCCCCGAGTCACGGACAAACCCTGGAGGCATCGGAGAAGTGTCCCCCGTCCGTGCCGTGTGTGCCCCCTCGGCACAGGCACAGGATCCTGGCAGCCGAGCCCAGCCCTGGCAGTGCTCCGGAGGGTCCCCCCGCAGCCAGCCCTGCCTTGCCCGCCCCAGCCCGGAGAGAGCCCTCGCCGTGCCCCCGGGCAACCGCGCAGCCGGGCTCGGGGCAGGCCCGCCTGGAGATGGTGTCCAACGTCATCTACGAAGGGCTCGAGTGCCCGCCAGCACCCGCGGAGGAGCCGGCAGCCGAGGATGGGCCCCGGGGCGAGGGTGTCCCTCAGCCCCCGGCCGTGTCCCCGCAGGAGCGGAGGCAGCCGGAGGACAAGCCTGAGTAAGCCGATGCTTCCCTCACCCCCCTGGGAGCGGACGGGGGGGCAGAGCAGGCACAGATGAGGATCCAGAGATCCCCATCCCCGGGACCCACCCCAGAGCCTGGTCCTGGCTGCCTTCAGGTGCTGACGAGCTCGTTTCACCGCCCTCTCCGTGCTTTTCCCGAGCTCTGGATGCGGCAGCTGGGATCCCTCTGAGATGACGGGATGGCCCTGGGCCCCGCGATGGCTCCTTCGGGATGCAGGGAGAGGCTGCTGCCCTTTCTCTGCCCCTCTGGCAGCAGGGCTGGGGGTCCCCAGCGCGGTGAGGGGGTGGCTGAGCGAGGGTTCTGGAGCTGGCTCCTGCTGGGAACGAGGTGGGAGATGGCAGAGGGGAAGAAAAGCTGGGACGGGAAATGCCCCGTAGCCCCCCAAAAACACAGCCCGGCAGTCCCAGGGTTGGGAAGAGACGGGAGCGAGGAGGGCACTGGGAGCAGGGAGGGGATGCTGCGCCTTCCCACATTCCCAGAGTCCCGTCCAGACAGCCGGGACACGGCAGACTCCCAGCCCAGCCCCAGTAACCTCTCTCGTGTTTTCCCGCAGTCCCGGCTGGCCCGGCGGGGCGCTGCCCCCCATCCCGCAGAGACCCACCGGCAAGCCAGGTGAGAGCCCCCGGGGCACATCGGGGACCTCCGGTGTCCCCGAGGAAGGGGGAGAGAGGGTCACCCACACATGCCCTGCCTTCCCTCCGCTCCTGCCCCTGCTCCTGCCTCGCCCAGGAACCAGGCTGGCCCATTCCAGGCAGAGCCCAAGGCCACAGGGGCCACTGTGCCGCATGCCCTGGGTGTTGGGGTGCGCTGTGGTGGGCTCGGAGGGTCCTGGCTGCTCTGTCCCTCCCCTCAGGCACCACTGACGCCTTTCCCTGCCCCGTCTCTGCCCACAGAGGTGAATGACCCTCCCGTCAGCCCCTACAGTGAGACCATCTTCGGCCATGTGGCCCCACCCCGGGAGCCAAAGGTGAGGGGACACTGTGGGGGTGGTGGCTGTCCCCTGCTGTCGCTCTGCATCCCACCCGCGGCTGCAAAGCCGGGAGTTCCATTTGGTGAGGCCACAGTGCCTGGCAGTGCCTGGAGAAGGTTCTTCCCCCAGAGGGTGCTGGGCACTGCCCAGGCTCCCCAGGGAATGGGCCCGGCCCCAAGGCTGCCAGAGCTCCAGGAGCATTTGGACAGCGCTGCCAGGGGTGCCCAGGGTGGGGGTGTTGGGGGGTCTGGGCAGGGCCAGGGGCTGGGCTCGATGTGTCCCTTCTGTGCTGAGCTGGGGGTCACAGGCTGTGCCCCTGCACCATGGGCCAGGCAGGCTGAGGGGGTCTGGGGTGGGACAGGGTACAGGGGACAGGAGATGTGACCCTTCTCTCTTGCCAGGCTGTTGGCACCTCCTCTGAGCAGAGCTACGAGGCCGTGTCGGAGCTGGAGCTGGAGCGAGAAGGCTGCAGGTGGGGATCAGCTCCTCTGGGCCACGGGGGCTGGGCTGGGCATCAGGGGACACCCCTGGGGACAGCCTGAGAGGGGATGGGGGCTGTTTCCCCACTGCTGAGCTGATCAGGAGTCTCTGGGGTGGGGTCAGCAGTCTCTGGAAGAGCTGAGAGGTTCAGAGATGAGACAGAGTTGTGCTGGTGGGTGGCCCCTGGGGGGACAGTGCTCAGCAAGAGGTGTCCTGGGTGCACAGCTGGGGCAGCACCAGCGGCACTGGGCACCTGTACACCCACAGGAGCCTGGATTTGACCTCTGGGAACAGGGAAGCACCGTGGGGCATGGGGATTGCTCAGAAATTAGATGGCCCCAAGCTCCAGACGAGGGGTTGTGCAATCCCTGAAGGCTCTGGCAGCATCAGATCAGCATCTGCTGCTCGGTCCCTCTGTGCGGGGCAGTGAAATTGTGAGGGGCACCTTTAAAATGCTTTTGAAATGTACTTTCCATAAGTCCTGATAGCATCTCAGAAAGAGGAAGGAAAGCTGCTCTTCCCATTTCGGATGGGGAGGGTTCCTTTTCCTGTGTTGCTCAGCGAGGAGGAGGTGAGCTGCAGCTCGGTGGCCTTCAGCTCTGGCCGTGGCCTTGCTGGCCAGTGCATGCCCAGCCTTTCTGGCCCTGCCTTTGTGCCCCAGTTGGTGTCCAGTGCCTGTCCTGCCCCGGGTGTGTGGCACCGTGGTGGCACAAGTCACAGCCACGGCTGGGGAGCTGCAGGTGCCTGGGGACAGGAGCTCTGTAAACAGAAACGCTGCAATCTCCTGTGGATTCCCCAAACCAGCTCAGAGAGGAGCTGGGCGCTGATCTGTGGGCCACAGCCAGCATCCAGAGGCTTCCAGGGAGCTGGGATCCTGAACACCCCGAGGGAATTGGCCGGGCCCTTGCAGCTGTGGGATGTTGCAGCCTGGCCTTGCTGAGAAGAGCAGGATGTGACCATCAGCAGGGTCAGGGGCAGCAGCTCACTGGTTTTTTTCTCCCAACACAAGCACTTAACGTGTTCAGGGTGTGGAGAGTGGAGCAGGAGACAGAAAAGCCTTCACAGACCTTTTGCACTGTGCTCACAGAGTCCATCCAGCTGCTCCAGAGCTTTCCTCCCACACACATCCCCGCAGGTCCCACCACGATTGCCTGGAGCAGAGCCGTGGGATGCTGCTCAGCTGCTGGGGGGCTGTTGGCCAGCCCTGGCCCCAGCTCTGCTCCCTCTGTGCGACCTCCTCATCCTCCCCTGCAGCACTGGTGTTTCTCCAGCTCAGCCAGTCCTCATCCTTGTGGCACTGGCAATGACCAGGTGTCCTCTGCTCATCATGGGAAATGTTTCCCAGTCCCAAACTTCAGAGAGTCCCTTCTGCCCCTTTTCCTGTCTGTGGGAACTCCTCTTGCCCTCCTCTGGAGGAGCTCTGCCCCACACTGCTGCCTGGCTTGTGGCACTGCTGTGGGCAGTGTCAGTGTGAAGGGTGGGCAGAGCCGCCTCACCAGCAAGGAAATATCTTCAGAAAGAGGAAGAGAAATGCAAAATTCCCTGAGAACTGGGAGCTGGGTCTCTGAGGGCTCAGCAGGAGGGTTGGGTGGGATTTACCTGCTCTGAGTCCGAGCACCTTCATCCACGCTGGTGATGCTCAGCCCCCTGAAATGCTGGTGCCCTGCTCCAGCCGTGGGTCTCAGCAGGACAGGGAGGTGGCACAGTGGTGGCCGTGCCACCCCACAGAGCTGAGGGCACTGGGTCAGACTCACCAGGCACCGACCCTGCCAGGTGCTCGGTGCCCTCCAGCTCTTCATGCTTCCACAGACTGTAAATCACGGCTCAGGAAGGGGCTGTCATGGATTTTTTTTCCCATTTTCCTCTTGCCCTGACCCGTTCCGTGGGCCTGCCTCCCACTCAACCCTGGCACTCAGGGCTGCTGTCTGCCTGTGACTCACAGAGTCCTCCAGACACGCCATTCCCTGTCCAGTCCCTCCTGGAGCATCTGGAGACCAGGCTGGGACTCCAGCCAGATGAGTCACCCTGCCAAGGCTCTGCTGTGAGAATTAAACAGCAATTTTCCTTGTGCTCCAAGCCTCATAGCCACCCAAGGCTGTTTCTGGCTTTTCCTGGAGCCAGCCAGGTCTTTTTCCTCTCCATCCCCACCTCAGCTCTCTCTGGAGCAGCCCCTCAGCTGGGATGGCTCCAGCCCAGCATTGCCCAGGCAGATTCAGGGCCTGCTCCTGTCCCACGGGGGTCGGGGACATCTGATGTCCGATGGCCTCAGAAGGTGCCTGTCCAGGGGCTGTCCTGGGATGAAGCAGTGCCCAAAACCAGGAGTTGGGAGAATTTATCAGGGGAGGTGTTTGGGGTCCTCCTCCTGGTGCTGAAGCTTCTCATGGCCTTACGCTGGGGGCAGTTTCTCTCCTTCTGTGGGTTTCTTCCCCAAAAATGTCTCCAACTCCAAGGAGGATCCCCACAGCTCAGCCGCTCCTTTCCCATGTGGTTCTGCACCTCGCTCCTTCTGCCTTTGTCTGATGTCACCCAGCAGCAGGGGTGGCCAGGAGATTCCTCATGGACCTGCCCCCATCGCCCACCCTGTGCCCTGGAGGTGCCCACTTTACTCAGTTTGCTCCTCATACAGAAGCTGGGATGGGTCTTGGATCATCCTCGCTGCCTCTCTTGGAGCCTTCTCTTCCCCCTGGCACTGGATTCCACTGTGGAATGTGGCATGGAAGCTCTCCCGTGGGTGCCGGGGTGTCCCAGCTGCCACCACTGTCCTCCTGCCCATCACCGCTGCACCCGGGCAGCTCCCCTGTGAGCTCCTGGGCCTGGCAGACGTTTCCCAGCACATTTCCTTTCCAGGGAAACAAAAACGCCTGGCTGAGGGGGCTGATGGGAAGGGGCAGGCAGTTTATTTTTATAATTTCCTTTTATTGTTGTGGCTGGAGAGCCTCAGCAGGCCTGGCTGGGGGTTTAGCATCGCTTCCCAAGGAAAGGAGATGGCTTCAGGAGCTCCCCTGGCCCCAGTGTTTTGTGGGGACACGAGAGCAGGCACAAAGGTGTCGTGGCAGAAGGAGCTTCACGGTGCCAGGAATGCCAAAAGGGGCAGAGGGAGAGGTCAGGCTGAGAGCCCTGCAGAGGGGCAGCTGGGGTGGGTGTGGAGCAGGGAGCGGGACATGGGACTGGGAAGCTGCCTGGCTTCCTTTTGCTGCCTCTGAAGAGGGGAAGGAGGTGATGCCAGGGGTTTGGAGACATGTGGTGGTGACATTCCCTGAAGCAGGGAAGCCCCAGCCTTCGTGCCATCCCGTAGGACTGGCTGAGCCTCGGGCTGCTGGTGGCCACGGGGCTCCTGAGCAGATAGCCCAGCTGGAGTGGGATTGACCAGGACCCTGCCCAGCTCCCTCACAGCCCCTTTTGCCCCAGGACGAGCAGCGAGTGCAGCAGCGAGGGCCGGAGCGAGGATGAGGAGAGCCGGAGCCGGCTGATCGAGCGCATCGCCCACAACGACACCGAGGGATATTCCACCGTGGAGGCCCCGCGGGCCGAGGGCGCCCCGTTCAGCCTGCCAGCCCACCTGTACCCCGACGAGGTCCTGGACGACCTCACCATCTCCCCGTATGCCAGCTTCACGTCGCTGTCGGAGCCCCGGCCCACCATGCTCAGCGGCTGGCTGGACAAGCTGTCCCCACAGGGGTACGTGAGGCTGGCGCGGAATCACAGCGGGATTTGGGCTGGGAGGGACCTTTAGGGTGATCTCATTCCACACCCTGCCATGGATAGGGACACCTCCCACTGTCCCAGGTTGCTCCAAGCCCCGTCCAACTGGCCTGGAGCACTTCCAAGGATGGGGCAGCCCCCTTGGGCGAGGCTGGTGAGGTGGAAGGACCTCTTGGGTGCCCAGCTGTGCTGCAGGGCTCTCTGTGCAGCTGTGCCTGGGTGGAGGAGGGGTCTCTGAGGGGGAATCATCCCCTTCCCAACAGTTTTTCTGCCATCCCAACAGGAACTATGTCTTCCAGAGGCGCTACGTCCGTTTCGACGGGAAGAACCTGATGTACTTCAGCAGTGAGAAGGTACCAAGGGGCAGGGTGGGGCAGGGTGGGGCAGGGTGGGGAGGCTGCACCTTGACACCACCTGGGGAGCTGCCACATCCCCTTGGCCTTCTGGAAGGAGCCAGCAGTGCTGGAGAGGAGCAGCCGTGGCCCTGAAAGGCTCCCAACACAGCCTCAGCCAGAGGGAGCCCAGGATAGCAAAGGTCCCTCTGCCAGCAGGGAGCAGGAAAGGGGGGATCCTGCTGGAAATAGGGTCCCAGCCATGGATCCACCCCTTCCCGAAGCCCCAGCTCCCACCTGGCTGCCGGTGCCCTCGGGTTGTGCTGTGAGGCAGCTCCAGCTGAGCACCCGGGGGATGTGGGGGATGTGCCAGGTCGTGGAGGTGCCCTCTGGGAAGGGCAAAGGGGGTGACCCTGGCTGGGGCTCATTGCAGGAGCCCTATCCCAAGGGAGTGATCCCACTGTCTGTGATTGAGATGGCTCGTTCCACCAAGGACAACAAGTTCCAGGTCATCACCAGCCATCGGATCTTTGTCTTCCGCGCTGAGAACGAGGGTGAGTGAAAACCTGGGCCGGGGCCCACCAGCCCTGAGGAACAATCCCTGCCTCCCTTCTCCAGCCACAGACAGCTCTCACCCCAGCCCCAAAACATCCCCTGCCTGCCTTCTGGGTGCTGTGCTCCGTGCCAGGGCTGTTGGGAAGGGCTCAGCCCCACTCCCTCCTGCCTGGTCCCCAGCCCAGAGGAATGAGTGGTGCTCCACGCTGCAGAAGAAGGTGATGGAGCAGCGCCTGGTGGGGTCCCGGCCCCGGCCTGCCAACACCGCCCACTGCCAGAAGTCGGGAACCCTGGAGCTGAAGGGCCAGAAGTCCAAGGTTTTCGCAGCCCTGAGCCTGCCTGAGATGTGGCTGTACAAGAGCGAGCAGGTTTGTGGCCAGAGCAGACCCCGTGATGGGGTGAGAGGGATGGAGGGAGCTGAACCAGGGCTGGTGCCAAAGGGAGAGCAGGGAGGAAAAGCGTGGGCAGGAAAAATGGAATGGCAGAGCAGGAAGCTGGAGAAGCAGTCATGGGTGCCAGGAGTGGAGACCCCTCCCAATTTCCTCACTGTCACCAGATTATCACCATGTCCAGCAGGCATTTTGGTCTTGGTCACACCAAACATCCCAATCCACCCCAGGACAGCTGGATCAATGGCCACAGGGTGAGCAGCAAATGCTCTCCCTGCTGCAAGGGGGACCCGCGGTGACAGCAGGGCACTGCCACCTCCCCTGCTGCTGCTGCTGCTGCTGCTGCTGCCTGTGGAACGCCTCACTCCCTTCCTGCTGAATATTCTCAGCACCCCTGGTTTTATTTCCATCGCCTCATTTCCACGCTGCCTGCTGGGCACCATGCAGCATCAGCACTGAGGTGTTGGCTCAGGCTGAGATTTGTTTTATGAGTGTCCCTGACTCAAATCTTTAAAAGAAAGGGGCCTGGATAGCCACATTTCAGGGGTTGTGGGCAGAACCTGCCTTTCGTTTGAAGGCATCATTTAATTGCAGGGTGGTCTTTGTCAGATGAGAGCTGGCTGAGAGAGAGGCAGGGGGTTGTCCAGGCAAAGCAGGGATGGGGAGCTGGGGGCAGCTGCAGCCCCAACCCCACAGGCATGCCCGGGGTGCTGCATTCAGAGCAGCAGAACCCACACTCTGAGTTGTCACTCTGAACTGCAGTTCTTCAAAATGGGCATCGCCATCTGCTTCATTGAGATGCGCGGCTCCACCATCCGCGAGGCCAAGAACCGCAGCTTCGAGCTCATCACCCCCTCCAAAACGTTCAGGTACCCGGCGTCCAAGGGGGGTGAGGAGGGAGGAGCAGCCAGGAGCTGGGGCTGGGGGCTGGTTGCTGCTGTCCCCTGAGGCCCGGCTGTGCTGGTGCTCCCAGCTTCGTGGCGGAGTCGGAGCGGGAGAAGCGGGAGTGGATGGAGGCGCTGCAGGAGGCCATCGCTGAGATGCTCTACGACTACGAGGTGGCAGAGAAGATCTGGTCCAACAAAGCCAACAAATACTGCGCTGACTGCTGGGCTCCAAGTCCCGACTGGGCATCCATCAACCTGTGCGTGGTCATCTGCAAGCAGTGTGCAGGTGGGACAACTCCCAGTGGGCACTGGGGCATCCTGGGGTTGGCCTGGGCAGGTGGGGTGCTGGCTGGGGTGCGGGCACACCGTGGGTCCCAGTTCCCCAGCAGGACCGGGGGGTGCTGACTCTCCTGCTCCCTGCAGGGCAGCACCGCAGCCTGGGCTCCAACATTTCCAAGGTGCAAAGCCTGAAGCTGGACACCAGTGTCTGGTCCAATGAAATCGTGCAGGTGAGGCACTCGGTGTGCTCAGGGGACCAGACTGCTCCTCTGTCAGGGCAGCAGCCCCACGGCCACCCTTGGGATGCAGGAACAGCGGGAATCCTGCTCCTCCCGATGGCCCTGGGGCTCCCCATGACCCTGGGACCCTCCTGCTGGCCCTGGGGCTCCCCATGACCCTGGGACCCTCCTGCTGGCCTTGGGGCTCACCATGACCCTGGGACTCTCCTGCTGGCCCTGGGGCTTGCCATGACCACGGGACTCTCCCACAGCTCTTCATTGTGCTGGGAAATGACCGAGCCAACCGGTTCTGGGCCGCTCGACTCCCCGCTGCCGAGGCCATCACCCCAGACAGCAGCGCCGAGCAGAGACGGGACTTCATCGCCCGCAAGTACCGAGAGGGACGGTACCGCCTGCCCCACCCTCACTACGCCACTCAGGAGGAAGTGCTCCAGGTAAGGGACACCTCGAGGTGCTGGCAGCCACCCCAGAGCTCCTGGTCTGAGATGCCAGCACCTCCTGCCTGGCTGTGTGTGCTCACCCCATCGTGCCAGGCAGATTGTGGGAGGTTGTGCCCTGCGTTGGCTGCCTTGGAGCAGCCCTGGGAGAGAGCTGGGGTCTCCACAAGCCAGGACATGGTCCCTAAAGGTGTCTGTTCCACCCCAGGCACTGTGCACGGCGATGGCAGGACCAGCCCTGCTCAAGACCATCCTGCAGTTCTTCTCATCCTCGGAGGCTGCTCTGGCTGCTGATCCTGCTGCCAGCGAGGTGGCCCCAGGGGCCGACCTGTGGTGGGGACCAGAGAGCAAAAGGCCCAGGAACCTTTCAGGTAATGAGGACCCTGAAGCCCCACCTGGCTGTGGTGGAGGAACTTCCTCTCTGCTGCTGCCCCTGCCCCTCCTGGTGTGCCCCAAGGCTGGGGACAGTCAGAGTGTCAGTGTCAGATGTTGTGGCTCCCTGGGGGACACTAAAAATCCTTGTTTTAGGATGGGGCAAGGCATGGGGCTCCTCTGGAGTCCCTTTTTGGGGAACCCCCTGCCTGCACACCCCATTTCCCACAGCTGCCTGAATGGGATCTCCCTCTGGTACCCAGAATTTGGTGGGTGCCTGCTCCCACCCCCTCTCAGTGCCGTGTCCCACAGGGAGCCCCAACGCACGGGACCCGGGTCCAGAGGGCGTCTACAACGAGATCACCCAGCCAGTGACACACAGCGGGTACCTGTACCGGGCCACAGCCCCGCTGAAGCTGCCAGGGGCCAGGAAGAGCAAAGAGGGTGAGTGTGGGCAGTGCAGGAGGGCAGCCAGCGGGGTGCCCACCCCAGTGCCACTGACCCCCCCATCCCCGCAGACTTCCAGCGCACGTGGTGCTCCCTGGAGAGAGCCCTGCTCTTCTTCGAGACCGAGAAATGCACTGAGCCCCTGGGCCACATTGACAGCGGGGACCTCATCTCCCTGGGGGTCAGCAGAGCCCACCAGGCACTCACCAGCCCTGGCCCCACTGAAAGGTACTCCCAGCCATGCCCAGGGAGCCTGGGGCACACAGATAGCAGGGCTGGGCTCCCTGCTTGGTGCTGCTCCGGCTCTGGGGGCAGGGGCAGGGTTGCCCTCATGGGCTGGCACGTCCTCTGCAGGTTTCGCTTCACACTCGAGCTCTTCCTCACTGGGGAAAAAGTGCAGCAGCTGGGAACGGATGGGCCCGAAACGCTGCAAGCCTGGGCCAGCGCCATCGGCAAGGTGAGCCAGCCCCAGCCCTGGACACGTGGGGTGTCTGGGGTGTCCCCAGGCTCTGTCCCTGTGTGATCCCTCCCAGCTCCCCATGCTCTTCAGCCTCCTCCCTTTCCAGGGGCTCCCATGCTCCCTGGTGACCTGCCCCCATCCTCGGGGGGGTCAGCCCTCGGGGGTGGAGCCCTGTCTTCACCCCGCTCATCTCCTGTTCCATCCCACAGTGGTTCACCCCCATGAGCTGCCACTGCCTGCTGGGCTACGAGTTCCAGCGCGTGGGCCAGCTGCGCTACAAGTGCATGCTGAACCCCGAGCGCTGGCAGCAGGCCTTCTTCATCCTGCAGAAGGGCCACCTCTTCATCTGCCCCACCGAGGAGGACGGGGCCGAGGACAGCATCAACCTGCGGCGGCTGCAGGAGCTCAGTGAGTGCCGTGTCGCAGCCCGGGACGGGCACCGCGGCGTGGCTGTGCGTGGCTCTGACCCCTCAGCTTCTCGCCCCAATGCAGGTCTGGTTCCCCCCACGGACACCCCGGAGAAGAAGGAGCTGCTGATCCTGGTGGAGATGGGGAGGTGAGTCCTGGCTGTGAGGATGTTAGGGAATGAGTCAAACAACCTCAGCATGCTGCCCAGGGCAAAGGCACTGCTGATCCCAAATCCATGGTGGGGATGTTACTGGCACATCAGGAGTGTGACCGAGGGGCTTGCAGAGGTGTTTCAGCGGGGCGGCTCAGCCTGACTGGTCCTCGCTCCCTCTCACAGGCAGGAGGGGGTAACCTGCCCCTGTGACCACCCTCATTCCCTCTTTTCTGCCCTTGTTGTTCTCAGGACGTTTTACCTGCAGGGCTTGTCGCGGGCGGACTCGGCAGCGTGGTACGGTGACATCCAGGCATCGGCGGGGGGCCGGGGCAACGCTCTGAGGGACCAGCAGCTGAGCCGGGGGGACATCCCCATCATCGTGGACTCCTGCATTGCCTTCATCACCCAGTACGGTGAGCCCAGTGCGCCCCAGCACCCTCTGACACCTCGGGATGGCCGATGGATCCAGTCAGGAGGCACCGCTGCGGGGCCACCAGCTCCGTGAGGGATCCTCTGAGCAGGACCGGCCCCTGTGACCCCATGTCCCTTTCCCAGGGCTGCGGCACGAGGGGATTTACCGCAAGAATGGAGCCAAGTCCCGGATCAAGGTACTGATGGAGGAGTTCCGGCGGGATGCCCGCAACGTCAAGCTGCGCATCAGCGACAACTTCATCGAGGACGTCACTGACGTGCTGAAGAGGTTCTTCCGGGAGCTGGAAGATCCCATCTTCACCCTGGAGCTCCACCCGCAGTGGAAGGAGGCCGCAGGTACCTCCTTCACCCAGCCCTGCTCCACACTGGGTTCCCTGGGGCCAGCGTCCCTCTGGAAGGGGTCCTGGTGCCAGCCTTGGTGCTGTATCACCTCTGGATCTGCTGGGTTCAGGCAGGATCTGGTTTTCCTCCCTCCAGAAATCCCCTCGAAGCCGCAGCGCTTGGAGCAGTACAAGGAGCTCATCCATCGCCTGCCTCGCCTCAACCACAAGACCCTGGCTGCGCTCATCGGGCACCTCTACCGGTCAGTTGGGACCTCCCTGTAGGGTCCCCTAGTCCAGCCAGAATTGTGGGGTCTCCCTGCTGCCCAGGGAATGCTGGCTCCTCTCCCTAAGAGACAGGGAGGGTCCCGTGCCCGTGCCCTGCTCCCCCAGCCCCGCAGCTGGTGCTGGAACATGTCTGGGACACACTGAATGTTCCCAAAGTCATCCTGAGGCAAGGAGGAGCGACAGGAGGTTTTGGAACTAGGGGACAGCACCCTGTAGGATGTAAATGTCACCCAGTGCCCCAAAAAGACAGAAAACACTCGATTCCCTGAGTCGGAGTTGGAGGTAGCGCTGCTGTCTGGTTTGATGGCAGCGGGAAGTTCTCTAAACAGGAACTGCCTGGTTTGAAGCTGCCACTGCTGAGGGGCTGGGGAATCTTTGGGCTGTTTCTCTGGGCTGTCTGTATGAGGCAGAGGAGGGTGGCCGGGGCTGAAACCCCACTGTGAGTGGGACAAGCCCCTCAACTCTGTGCTCCTTATGCCAGGGTGCAGAAATGCGCAGACCTCAACCAGATGAGCACCAAGAACCTGTCGCTGCTCTTCGCACCCAGCCTCTTCCAGACCGATGGCAAAGGGGAGCACGAGGTCAAGGTGATGGAAGATCTCATCGACAACTACGTCAGCATCTTCAATGTGAGCGGGCGCCTGCAGCCCCCTCCGCGATCCAGACCCCCTTGGATGCCCCCACGCTGCCCACCTCTGCCTCCCCCTGCGTCCCTCCATCCCAGCCCTGGGTCCTCAAGCCGTGTCCTGCTCCCCACTGACCCTGTGCACCCTTCCTCTGGCAGATTGATGAGGATCAGGTATCTCAGATGGATCTGGAGAACAGCCTGATCACCACCTGGAAGGACACCCAGGTACTGGGGATGTGCTTTTTGGGCCCCACCACATCAGGGACCCCTGGGCTGGAGGATGGGGACGCTCCCAGCTGCCCACCCCGGGTCCCCACTGTCCCATATCCGGATTTGGGAAAGGACCTTCCCCCTCTTGTCTCCCTGGTGCCCATCACCTTGAGGCTCCTGTCCAGGGGAGAAGCAGCCCCAGCTTCCCGGGATACCACCTCCAGTCCCTGGGAAGATGGAATGTGCTCAGCACCCACACCACCATTGCACCAATGCCACCCACTGTCCCCACAGCTCTCCCAGGCAGGGGACCTCATCATCGAGGTTTACCTGGAGCAGAAGGTGCCTGACTGCTGCGTCACCCTGAAGGTGAGTCCCAAAGCAGGGCTGTGCCAGCAGGAGGGAGGAGGAACACAGGCTCCCAGCATCCCTGGGACCCATCCCGCACCACGCACCGCAGCTCCCCATGTGTCCGGCCCCAGGTGTCCCCCTCGATGACAGCAGAGGAACTGACCAACCAGGTGCTGGAGATGCGCAGCGTGCCCGCCAGCCTGGACATCTGGCTGACCTTCGAGGCACTGGAGAACGGGGAGCTGGGTGAGCACGGAGTGCGGGGATGGCCCAAAGGGATGCTCCTGGCATGGCCAGGCTGCTGAGGGGGAGGTGTGGGGTACATGGCGGGTGGCAGGTGGGACAGGAACTGGCGCAGGGAAAGGGGCACAGCTGTGAGAGTGTCCCCGTGTCCCCAGAGCGGCCTCTGCACCCCAAGGAGAAGGTGCTGGAGCAGGCTTTGCAGTGGTGCAAGCTCCCGGAACCCAGCGCCGCGTACCTGCTGGTGAGGAAGGTGCCTATTGGCGAGGGCAGCTGTCTCTTCACAGGTAAGGCACAAAGCACAAAGGGACTCAGCTCCTCGGGGTGTCCCCAGAGTGGGACAGCCCTACCTGAGCGTCCCCTTGCCCGGCTCACCGCCCTGCAGCCACCAGGGGTGCAGCTCCAAGACCCAGAGCGGGATCCCCCTGAAATCCCACCCTGCCAGCCCCTCGACCCTCATCTCCCCACACTGGGCAGGTGCCAAGCGTGAGACCCCCAAGTGTGGGCTGCTGAAATGCCGCGAGGAGCCCCCCAAGCTGCTGGGGAACAAGTTCCAGGAGCGTTACTTCGTCATCCGGGACCGGAGGCTGCTGCTGCTCAAGGAGAAGAGGGTACCCGGGGGGGTGCTGTGGGATGGACCCGAGCCCCGAGGGTGGGAGGAGAGGCAGGGAGGAGGAGCCTGGGGACAGCAGCGGCACAGTCCTGGCTGTTGTCCTGGCAGGGAGGCTGGCACCAAGCCGGGCTGACATGCTGGATTTCTTTTCCCAGAGTGCCAAGCCGGAGCGTGAGTGGCCCCTGGACGCCGCCAAGGTTTACATGGGCATTAGGAAGAAGCTGAAGCCACCGGCTCAGTAAGTGGGACCTTTCCAGCCGTGGCACGGGGGCAGATCTCCATCCCTCAGTCCCTGGTCCACCTGGGCCCAAAGCCTGTGCTCAGCCCTCTGCCCCACTGCCCACAGCCCCCAGGCTGTGTCTGAGCTTGGCAGTGCTGCCCCACAGCCTTGTGTTCCATTCCAGGTGGGGTTTCACACTGACCCTGGACAAGCAGCAGCTGTGAGTACCTTCCCCTCCTGTCCTGGGGCTGCGGGAGGTCGAGATCTGTCCCCAGATTTCAGCGGGAGTGGGACAGCCAGGGGCAGTGCCACAGGGCCTGGGGATCAGGGCAGAGCTGGGACACTTGAGAGGCAGGGGGCTGGGGCCACATTGTCCCTGGCACAAGGTGGCAGCCAGGCTCCAGTGGTCACCCGTGCCCCTGCCACGCAGCCTCCCTGCCTCCCCACCCACACCAGCACCCTTGGGTGATGCTGGGTGCCCAAAAAGCTCTCACCTCGCCCTGAAGCAGCAATTTGGGCACGCAGAGATTTCCAGAGGTGCAGCCCCAGGGTGGGTGGATGAACCTGAGAGCCCCAGGCTCACAGACAAGGTGACAAGGGGGCATGGCCCCCACCATCCCCACTCCCTGGCAGCTCCTCCGCTGTTTCCTCTGCAGGTACCTGGTGTGCTCAGGGCAGGCTGAGCTGTGGGACTGGACCACCAGCATCCTCAAGGCTCAGGTGGGTGCGGGCTGGTCGTGCCACCCAGCTGGGCAGAGCTGGGGCGGGGCTGGCAGGGCATGACCCTCGTCCCCACCCTGTCCCTGTGCACAGCACGACGACCTGCACCCCGTGGTCCTGCGCCGCCGCTCCTCCTCCGACCTGGCCAAGCAGAAATTCGGGACAATGCCGCTGGTGCCCCTGCACGGGGACAGCACTGATGCCACCATGCTCTCTGCCAACCAGACCCTGGTAAAGCCCCTGCTGCTCCCCCTGTCAACGGGTGCTCCTGCACCCATCCTGGTCCTTGTACCCATCCCAAGACCCTGTGCCCATCCCAGGGCTGGAGAGGCTGGTGCATTGATGTGTGTGCTGTGTGTGCTGCGTGCCATGCTCATGTCCGTGCCCGTGCCTATGTCCGTGCCCATGGCAGCTCTCCGTGCCTGCAGGCTCCTGCACCCCCCTGCCCCTCCCCTGCCCACCCAGGCCCCCATGGCCCTGCTCTGCGCTCTCCATGCTCACCCCTGTCCGTCTCCTCTGTTTCTAGTGCCGCCTGCACACGCGAAGGACTTTGTCCATGTTCTTTGTAAGTACCTGCACACCTGGAGCATCCGCTGCTGGCTTTGCTCCGTGCCAGGGCTCGCTGCGGCACCCCACGGGCACTCGGAGATGTGCCCACATTGAGTGGCAGACAATGGGGTGCCCACTGCTCTGAGTGTTCCCTACCTATGGATGTGGGGCCCTGCACAGTCCCAGTGTGGGCAAGCAGGACCACACCAGTCCAGCCCAGTTCCCAGAGCCTCTCCCGCTGGGCACGCAGTGCCCCTAGGGGATCAGTGGATGAAATGTGAGGGAACAGGTTCAGGTGTGCCTTTGTCACCAGGTTATTTCCACAAAGGCCGCCTGGCTGGACCTCATCTCACCTGGCTTTGTGCTCTGCATGGCATCCACCTGCCCGCCCCACCCCGGAACTCTCTGCCAGGCAGTGCTGGGCTGGCAGCATGGACCATGCTCAGGCAGGGACCAAAGCACTCCCCCTTCCTCAGCAATGGGGAAGAAAGGGCATCAGTGCCTGGGCCCAGCGACCTGGTGGAGGGTGGGTCCCTGCAGGTATCGGCCTCTGGGTGAGGAACAAGGACCCCCAGGCAGTGCAGGCAGGGCAGGGTGAGGGGGGACGGAGGGGTACAGTTGAGCTGTGTGGACAGTGTCCCTCACCCTGACCCCCTGCCCTCCCCAGCCCATGAAGATCCACCAGGATTCCCTGGAGGAGCAGCAGGAGAAGGAGGCAGACGCTGATCCTGTCTACGAGGAGGTGGGGAACTTCCCCGAGCTGGCAGCACTGGACCTGGGGCAGGGGCTGCTGGCAGAGCTGGAGGCCATGCCCCCCGTGGACAGGTCCAAGAAGCCATCCCCATTCCCCGAGCAGCCCCCGGCCACCGTCCTGCGCTCCTCGCTGCCCACCAGCCCAGCCCACAGGGTGGCAGGTCCATCTGTCACCAAAGCCGTGTCCCTCGAAAGGGGCCTGAACCTGGAGAGCAACCAAGCTCCCACCCCAGGGCTCAGACCCACCAAAACATCCTCTCTGGAGAGGAACGTGGAGCCTTCCCTGGTGCTGGGCAGGGACTGGGAACAAGCAGCCACGCCGGGGAGCAGCCCCACAGCAGAGTCCTCCCTGGAGCTGCCCAGGAAGAGGAGCTTGCAGCCTCCCTCACCCATCAGTGACAAACTCATCCAGGAGCTCAGCAGCGTCATCCTCAGGAAGAGCGATGGCCAACCCCCAGGGCCAGGCCAGCCGGTGACGTGACCCGCTGTGCCAAAGGGGTGGCCACCGACCTTGGGGTCAAGTCATGCCCGGTGGCAGCGATGATGGGTACCCCACACTCCCACATCAGGAACCCCCACCTTCCTCCTCCTCCTCCTCCCGGAGCCAGGCTGGGATTGGCAACCAAAGGGACAAGTGGGGACCAGGCTGCTGGGCTGTGGTCCCCTCTCTCTCTGTGGGAGGGCTGGGGCTGCTGCCACATGTGTTCGTGCTTGGGGGTGGCACATCTGTCACTGAGCCCAGAGCCAAGGGGCACAGGAAAAGCAGGAGTGTGGTGCCTGCACGCTTTGGCAGCACGGCACCGTGCCAGGCAGGGTGCAGGGGGTGCCTGCCACCACGGGGGAACACAGCGTGTCCCCTCTCCAGCAATGGGGCCGCGGGACACCCGAGCCATCCCCCCTTCCCTTCTCGCATCCACTGTGGCACATTTTGGGGGGAAAGGGGGAGCAGCAGGAGCAGGGCTGGCCGTGTGTGCCTGGAGTGGGGTCCTGGCGATGGAGGGCAGCCCCTTCTCAGTGAGGGTGTTTGTACATATTCCTGCCACCAGCAGGGAGAAGTAAAGGTTTATTTGTACTCTGGAGGGCTTGGTCACTGCAGGAGGGGTGGTGAGGGATGCCAGGCTCTGGCAGGCGGGGGGATCGGGGTGCCAGGCACCCAGCTGGGGGATACATGGGATTGGGCAGTGCTGGTGTCATCAGAGGAGCAAAACTGAGGCAAAACCCTCGAGAACCTCCAATCCAGGTGGGATTTTCTGCCCAAGTCTATTGCCAGCCCTTCGTGGTGGGCACGCTTCAGGCTTCCCCCTCCCCAGGACAGGGTGACACAGCCTGGCAGCCTTGGCTCTGCCCACTGGACCTCAGGGGCAGGGCCGTCTTGTCCGTGGACCTCCCCGACGAGGCCTCGAGCCCCCGCAGGCAGCGGCGCCCAGCATCCCGGACCCAGCCCCGAAAATCCCGGGAGACGTAGAAGTAGAGGAAGGGATCGAAGCAGTTGTTGCAGGCGCTGAGCACCAGGGCCAGGGCGTAGGAGATGTAGGTGCCGTTGTTGCACCCCGTGGGCTCCAGCAGGTGGTGGATGAAGAGCAGCACGTTGCTGGGTGTGAAGCAGAGGATGAAGACCAGGAGGACCAGGGCCAGGACGCGAACCACCTGCCCGTGGCTCCCGCCCTTGGCCAGCAGCCGCACCAGGATGCAGCTGTAGGAGACGGCCATGAGCACAAAGGGCAGCCCAAAGCCCAGCCCCACCAGGGACAGGAAATAGTAGCCAAAGAACCTCTGGGTTTCCTTGCCCAGCACGTCGTGGCACGTGGTGATGTTGAGGCTCGCGATATCGTGTGTGTGCGAGCGCAGCAGCAGAGGGCTCATGCCCAGCCCCACCGCCAGCCAGATGCCCACACAGATGCCCACCTTGCCCCTCGTCCAGCTGGAGCCCTTCCACAGGAACGGGTGTGCCACGGAGATGTAGCGCTCCAGGCCGATGCAGGTGAGGAAGAGGATGGAGCTGTACATGTTCCCGTAGAAGAAGGCCACCATGGTGCGGCACAGGTAGTCCCCAAAGAGCCAGTGGTTGCCCAGGAGGTGGTAGGAGATCTTGAAGGGCAGCAGGAGGACAAAGAGCAGGTCGGCTCCGGCCAGGTTGAGCAGGAAGAGGGCACTGGAGCATCTCCTGAAGTTGGTGGCCAGGACCCAGCAGGCCAGAGCATTGGCCGGCAGCCCCACGAGCAGGACTGCGGAGTAGAGGGCAGGGAGCAGGCGGGTGCTGAGGGTGCTGTTGAGGAAATATTCCTCGGAGGCCTCGGAGCACCGGTTCTTCTCCTGGGGTGTGAGGCGGAGCAGGGCTCGCCCTTTGACGGGCGCTGCGGGGACAGGGGGCGTGGGGCTCAGCTCAGAGCCAGCTCCCACTGGCCCTGCCCACTCGGGCCGCTGAGCTGCCCCCCGTCCCTGCAGAGCCACCAGCAGACACAGGAGGTGGCATCTCCCCGTCCCCCGACATCCTGCTGCCCTCGCCCTGCAGAGCCGTGCCACATTCTGTGCCAGCCACCACCACAGCGGTGCCAGCCCGGCTGGGTGCCCTGCTCTGAGCCCAGACGGGCTCTGCTCCCACATCCCTGGTGCTGCTGGCGTCCCTTGTCCTGCCCAGCCCAGCACAACGGGATCAGGAGGGCAAGGACAGGAGACAGGAAACCACAGCAGCACGGGGCTGGGACGGTCCCAGCCATCCCCCCAGCCCACCTCCCCACCACAGCCAGAGACATCTCATCTTCCTGTGGTCGGGGACTTTCTGCTGCGTGTGAAGAGCAAAAGCCAAGAACAGGAAGGTGCTAGGACACCAGAAAAACAGCTCAGGATCAAATCCCTTTTCTGGCTTGCCCGAAAAAAAAAGCCAGACGGGCTCAACGTGTCACCCCCAGCTCTGGAATTTCTATCCCGATGGTCCCCAGAACACCCTACCCCGGGGGGTTTTGGTTACATTCAACACATTTCCCACAACCTCTGCCCCTTTTCCCCATCCAGACGATGGAAAATTCAGGTTATGCGAGCAGTAATCTGAATTTTGCTGCCAAAAGGGGAAATGCTGGCTGGCTTTCAGTTCTTCACTCGGATTCTCAATGTGGACACTGAGGGAAGGCAGCAGAGCAGGGCCCCAAACTCTCCCCGTGACACGCAGCCATCGCCTCCAAATGTCACAGGACATGACATTGGGGTGTCCCAGCGAGGTGCCCCTGCCCTACCCCATCACCACCAGACCCACCAAGGCTCTTACCTGCAGAGGGTTGGGTGGCAGAGCCAAGCCAGGCACAGCCGAGCAGGAGGGTGACACAGGCAGCAGCAGAACCGGGTGACAGCAGCAGCCGGGACATCTCCGCAGAGCGGCCACCCTGCCAGCCGGCTCTGCACAAACGGCACAGGGCTGGCGACACGGCGGGACTGGCACTGGTCCCTTCCCCACTGTCACCCCCCTTTTGTCTCCACCACGTCACGCCGGTGTCCTGCCCACAGCCCTGTGGTGTCAGACTGGAGCACGTGGTGGCCGCCAGTTGTCACCACCGCAGAGCATCTGGGGCACGCCATCGAGGCGGGGAGAGGTTTCCAGCACAGGCCACAGCGTGGAGAGGGAGGAAGCAGGCAAGAGGCAGCTGCAGGCAGACGGCTGAGAAGCACAGCGGGAAGATGGACCTGTTTGTGACCCGAGTGTGGGACAGGAAGGTGGCAGCTGGCTCCCAGGCCAGTGACATGTGGCCCTGCCCCACTGCAGCACATCAGGGCTCTGGGCCTGCCCAGCCCTGCCAGGACCACACATCCCCAGGATCTGTCACCGGGGTCAGGCTGACAAAGCTGGTGTCACACGGGTTGATGTAGATGGGGCCACCCTGCGCCGTCCCCTTCTTGTCACCAAAGTGGGTGCTGGGTGACTTCCGGTCCATTTTCCCAGCTAAGAGGAGGAATGAGAGAGCTGGTGACACACCCCCAGCCCAGCCTCGTGCCTTGTCACACACCAGGGGGACCAGGACATGCGCAGCCACCCCCAGAAATGTCATGCGAAGAGAAAGAAGGGGACGAATGGAACAGTGAGGACAGCCACGAGCTCTGCAGGAACCACAGAGCAAAACCAGGACAGAAAGAGAAGTGAGAGATGAAGGGGATGGGAGAGGGTTGGGAGGGGGACAGAGGGACAGGGGGACAGACAGGAGCTGCTTGGGGACCCCTCACAATTCCAGGGGGACCCCACTGGATGCCACTGCTCAGCTCTGTGCGCATGTCCCGGTGTCAGGCTCCTGCCAAGCCAGGGGCTCTGTGTCCTCTGCATGGTGTGGGACCCTACACGTCCCTGTGCTGGGGGCTGTCTCCTCACTGTCCCACATGTCCCCACATGCCAGGAGCAGTGCCCCAGCCCCCCATGTGTC
This sequence comes from Rhipidura dahli, assembly GCA_013399225.1. Classification (NCBI taxonomy): domain Eukaryota; kingdom Metazoa; phylum Chordata; class Aves; order Passeriformes; family Rhipiduridae; genus Rhipidura; species Rhipidura dahli. The sequence continues at coordinate 302,242 of VXAC01006328.1, forward strand.
ACCACATCCTGGGACCAGTGTCCTGTGTGTCCTCATGCACAAGGACTCGGTCCCCAGTGATCGCAGTGCTGTGTGTCCCAGAACTCCCCATGTCCCCGTGTCCCCCTGCCCAAGGACAGTGCTCCCCATCACCCCGTGTTGCTGTGACCCTGTGTCCCCCCATCCCCTTCTCTCATCTCCCTGTGCCCCCATGTTACCCATGTCCCTGTCCCCCTGCCTCCTTGTGTTCATGTGTCCCCGTGTCCCTGGGTCCCATATTCCTGCGTCCTTATATTCCTGTCTCCCCACATCCCCATTTCCCTGTCTCCCATATTCCTGTGTCCTTGTGTCCCTGTCTCCCCATCTCCTCATGCTCCCACGTCCCTGCTTCCCCATATCCCCATGTCCCTGTCCTCCTGCTTGCCGGTGTCACCCTATCCCCACCTCCCCATGTCCCCATGTCCCTGCCTCCCATGTCGTTGTGTCCCCACGCCCCCAATGTCCTCGTGTCCCTATGTTCCTGTGTCCCATATCCCTGTGTCCCCATGTCCCCATGTCCCTGTCCCCCCATGTCCCCGTCTCCCCATGTCCCTGTGTCCCGATCTCCCCATGTCCCCGCATCCGCGTGTCCCCGTGTCCCNTTCCTGTGTCCCATATCCCTGTGTCCCCATGTCCCCATGTCCCTGTCCCCCCATGTCCCAGTCTCCCCATGTCCCTGTGTCCCGATCTCCCCATGTCCCAGTATCCTCGTGTCCCCGTGTCCCCATGTGCCTGTGTCCCGATCTCCCCATGTCCCAGTATCCTCGTGTCCCCGTGTCCCCATGTCCCTGTCTCCCCGTGTCCTTGTCTCCCCGTGTCCCTGCCTCCCCATGTCTCTGTGTCCCCGTGTCCCCAAGTCCCTCTCTCCCCATGTCTCCATGTCCCCAAGTCCCTGTCTCCCCGTGTCCTTGTCTCCCCGTGTCCCTGCCTCCCCCTGTCTCTGTGTCCCCGTGCCCCCAAGTCCCTCTCTCCCCATGTCTCCATGTCCCCAAGTCCCTGTCTCCCCGTGTCCTTGTCTCCCCGTGTCCCTGCCTCCCCCTGTCTCTGTGTCCCCGTGCCCCCATCCACACGTACAGCATCGACCACCAGGCGGCGCTGGAGCCCCGATGGGCGGGGCAGAGGGGCGGGCAGGGGGCGTGTCAATCAGGGCGTGTGGTTTGTGGGCGTGGCCGCTTTGGAGGCGTGGCCGTGCGGGAGGGATGGGCGGGGCTGGGCCGGGGGCGTGACCGGCCAGGGGCGGGCGTTCGTTGTGGGCGTGGGCTGCGAGGGGGGGGGCGAGGGGGGCCGGCAGTGTCGGNAGGGGCGGGGCGAGGCGGCCCGGCAGTTCCGGGCTCCGCACACGCGGATCGGGGCGGCGGCACCGGCACCGGCACCGGGATTGGCACCGGCACCGGGACCGGGGCAGCGCAGCCATGCAGCCGCCGCCGCGCAAGGTGAGCGCCGGGTCGGGCTGGGCCACGGGGCGGGTCACCGAGGCCGGGTCCTTCCTCGCTGCCGTGTCCTGCAGCCGTGACCGAGACTCGCCCCCGGCGGAGCCTCACGGGGCTGGGGAAGCGAGGCCGCGTTTGGGTGGCACCCAGGAGTGGGGGGCGGTGGGGATCGGTGCGCGGGCAGGGACGGGAGCAGCGCATCCCCGCACCCCATCCCGGCCGGGGCCGCGGGGCTGAGCGGGGCCATCCCGCAGGTGAAGCTCACCCAGGAGCTGCGGGTCCATCTCCTGGAGCAGCTGTCGGGCCTGCAGAGCAAGCAGCAGCGGGACGCCGAGCTGCTGGAGGACATCAGGTAGGGCCGGCACGTGTGACAGCCGGGTTGAGCTGAGACCAGGCAGCTCATCCCACTGGTGGGTGTATCTGTCTGTGTGTGTGTCTGTGTGTCTGTGTGTGTGTCCGTGAGCTGAGAACAGGCAGCTCATCCCACTGCTGTGTGTGTCCCCAAGCTGAGATCATACAACTCATCCCACCGGTGTCTGTGTGTCCCTGAGCTGAGACCACGCAGCTCATTGCACGGGTGGGCCAGGGACTGGGCGCAGCTCACCTTGAGCCTGTCACCTCGAGGTCATGGGCACCACCACCCACTGGCGTGGCCCGATGGTGACCGCAGGATGGTGGCAGGGGGTGGTGGTGACGGGGTGGTGGCAAGGGGATGGTGGCGGGGAGGGATGGCCCATCCCTGCCCCTCTGTGTGTCCCCTCTCCCCCAGGTCCTACAGCAAGCAGAGGGCCGCCATTGACAGGGAGTACGGGCAGGTAAGGAGATGCCACGGGTTTCAGGATCAACCCAGGCCCCATCCTGCCTGCGTGGGGCAGGAGCCAGGCACGGCTGAGGACCCGGCAATGGACAGCCTCGGAAATTGTCCGAGCGTGGCAGCTCCGTGCTGGCCCCAGAGGGTGGTGGCAGATGGTTCATCCTGCCCACAGGACCTTGACCACGTTCAGCACCCGCAGAGGGCTCTGCTGAGCATGGCATGGCCCCAGCCTTGGGTGGTTTGGGAGCCAGGAGGGAAAACCGTGTGGGGGGAGGAAAGCGCTGGGCTCTGCTGTCTGCTGGGTCATCGCAGGGCGCTGCTCTGAAATGTCAGAGCTTGGTTTTGCTGGGAGATGGCCATGCAGCATCCCCTGGGGGCACACTGCAGCAGAATTGTGTCCCCCCCTTCCTGCAGCTGGTCACCGTGCCACCCCCTCCCTCACACCCCCCAGGCTGGGGGTGACCATACCCCCAGGGTTGGGGTCTCACTGTCCTTGGCTTTGCTGGGAGCTCCTCTACTGTTTCTGTAGCCAGTGCCCCTCACTGGTGTCCCCTCGCAGGTGCTCTGTCCCAAAAGCCATGGCGGGGGGGGTCCTTTCATTGTGGTGGCTGCTCCCCAAAAAGGTTTTCTCACGGGGAGCATGATGGAATTGCTGCTGACACTGAGCCACGGGGATGTGTGTGTCCGTGTGCTGGGGGGACTCGTGTGTGTTCCCAGGTCTGTGGGGTGTGCAGCTGAGCTGGGGGGGCCCCGTTTAGGGCCCTGAGCGGGGTGGGGGTTGCTGGGGTGCTCGGCAAGGTCAGGGCGTGCCGGTGATGCCGGGTCTGTCCACAGGCACTGCAGAGGCTGGCGAGCCAGTTTGTGAAGAGAGACTGGCAGCGGGGCCGTGGTGAGGCCGGCGACTCCAGGTGGGCTGGGGACGGGGACAGGGCTGGGGACACGCAGCTGGGGCTGGCTCTGCCCATCTGTGGTCCTCCCAACTTGGAGGTGCTTAGTGCCAACCAGGATTTGGGTGTCACCGGGGTGCAGCTGTGGGTGGGATGTCCCCAGCTCTAGAGCTGTGCTGGTACTGGGGATGCTGGTGGTCCTGCTGGGCATCCCCAAAAGCTGGCAAGGGGCAGGGAGTACTCGGCCCTGCGTGAACCCTGCGCCCACAGGAGCGTGGCCACTGTCTGGAAGGGCATCATCGAGGGGACAGCGCACGCCGGGCAGGTCCGTGTTGCCGCCTCCGAGAGCTACCGCGCCCTGGCCGCCGAGGCTGCCCGCAGCACCCGCCTCTCCAAGGAGAGGAGCCTCAAGAAGGTAACGGGGCGAGGACATGTCCCCTGTGCCTGGGCGGTGGGGACAGCTGTCCCCCCCAGCTGACGCTCCCCACAGGGCATCGAGCGGCTGCAGAAGGCGCAGGCGGAGCTGCTGGAGACGGTGAAGGAGCTGGACAAGGCGAAGAAGCAGTTCAGCCACCTCCAGCGCAGCAGCGAGGTGGCCAAGGACAAGGCGGCCGATGTGGAGGCGCGGTGAGTGCGGGGCACGGGGCCAGGGGGGGCTGCTGTGGCTGCGGGGGAGCCTCACGCCCCTTTCCCATCCTCGCCAGCCTCCGGAAGAGTGACCGGCGGATATTCCACACCAAGGCCAGTCTGCAAAAGCTCAGTGCCAAGGTTGGTGGCATGGGGGTTGGCGGGGTACCCAAGGGGGTGGGTGCAGGGGGACACTGAGCCAGGCTGTCCCTGTCTTCACAGTTCTCAGCGCGGCTGGCCGAGCACTCGAGGCAGCTGGCGGGGGTACAGAATGAGTACAGCTTCGCCCTGGTGTCCGCCACCGCCCACCTGGAGCACTACCAGCGCGTGGAGCTGCCCGCAGCCATGCAGGTACGAGCTGCCCGGACCCCCCGTGCCCCATCCCCGGGGTCCCACAGGGAGCATCCATCCCCCCCAGTGCCACCATGAGGGGGGCACCAGGGAGGGTCCTGCTGGTGGAGGGTCAGGGCTGGCTGCCCTGGGGGGGTCAGGGATGCTCCAGTGGGGGGATGTGGCAGTGCTGGGGGGGGGTTCCCACCCGCTTTTCCCCAGGCACTGGACGGGGACCTCTACGAGCGGCTCCGGGAGCACTTGTCGGCCGCCAGCCGGACAGAGGTGGAGACCTGCCGGGCCACCCGGGACTGGTTCCAGGGCATTGTGGAGGCGTCCGCGCGGGTAACGGCACCGCCCCGCAGGCAGGGTGGGACAGGAGGGCACAGGGGAGCCTCCAGCCCCACACCACTCTCTGCCGCAGGTGTGCCGGGAGCAGGATCTCCTCCTCTTCCTGCAGGACCACCCCGCCTTCTCCCTGGCGCCCGAGCAGCGCTTCCAGCTCACCGGGACAGAGGAGGTGAGTGGAGGGGGAGCATCGCAGCGAGGTGGGGTCTGCACAGCCCTTGTGACCCCCGTGTCCTTGCCCAGGTGTGCCTGCTGCCACCAGCAGATGATGGGGCCAGCCTGGAGAAGGAGGCGCGGCGCTGGGCCACGCGGGTGGCCCGGGACTGCAAGAACAGGGCGCACAGCGAGGAGGTGGGTGTTGTCCTGCCCCACGGAGTGCTGGGGGGCTCGAGGAGGGGCTTTTCCAGCCCCTCACCAGCTGCTACCACCCTCTGAGCCGTGGGTGCCCACCCAGATGCTGCAGCGGCTGGAGGCCAGGCGGCAGCAGGGGCCGGACACGGAAGCGGTGGCCGTGGAGCGGCAGATGGAAGAAGCCAGGGAAAACATCCGGAAGGCGGAGGTGGGTCCCCCAGTCAGGGGGTTTGGGGTGGCTTCAAGGTCTGTCACCCCCAGGATGGGGCGTGCAGGGGCAGGGAGGGGTGGTGGCCGGGATGCTGCACTTGGGGTGTGGTGCTGCGGATGCCACAATGCTGGGGATGGGGGCCATGGGGTTGGGACGGCCCTGGAGGTGTCCCATGGGCTGTGACAATGTGTGTTGTCCCCAGGTGAGCCGAGTGAAGGCCGAGGCACGGCTGGCACTGCTGCGGGCAGCAGGGCTGGACGTGGACACCTGGCTGGCTGGGGCCACGGTGGGGACAGGCGAGGAGACCCCCACAGGGCTGGACCCGGCCGAGTTCGATGACTATGAGGACAGCGACGAGCCGGACGAGGACGATGAGCCTGGGCCTGCTGCTCGCACCTACCCCTACACCTGCCGGGTGATCTTTGGCTACCAGGTATGGGAGGCCCTGCCTGCCTGGCCCTCACCCTGCCTGCCCAGGGATGGCTCCTCAGCCTCTCTGCCACTTTGTCCCCATCTCCTCCAGGGCTGCCAGGCGGATGAGCTGTCCATCAGCCAGGGCGAGGAGCTGGAGATCATCGAGGACGGCGACGCAGAGGAGTGGGTGAAGGTGGGAGTGGGCTGAGCCCCCCTCCGTGCTGGGGGACACCTTTGGGATGTCCTCAGGCTGTCCCCACTCTGGAACCCGGGATGTTCACATGTTTTCTGCCTCCTCAGGCTCGGAACAAGGCAGGGCAGGTCGGCTACGTGCCCGAAAAGTACCTGCTGTCCCTGGGGTGTGACTCGGGGGCTGGGCTCGGCCCCCCTGGCCCCTCTGCCTTGCACCGCCAGCTCTCCAGCATCATGGCTGCAGAACTGGTGCTGGAGCCTGGAGGTAGGTGCTGGGCATCACCCCCACCCCAGGGAGGGGGACGGGACCCAGGGGGTGCTGAGCCCCGTCCCCACCCTTCCCGCAGCCTGGCTGGTGCGAGCCCTGTATGACTACGAGGGGCAGAGCCCCGAGGAGCTGAGTTTCCCCGAGGGGGCCATCATCCGGGTGCTGCCCCGTGCCGCTGGCGAGGTGGACGATGGCTTCTGGACCGGCGACTTCGACGGCCGCGTCGGCGTCTTCCCCTCCTTGGTGGTGGAGGAGCTCACCGGGGCCCGGGAGGCGACCGGGCAGGTTGGTGGCAGGAGGGTCATTGTGTCCCCTTGCCATGGGCAACGCCCCCATCTCCCGGGACTGGTGGGGTGAACGCCCAGCCCCTCCCCACCGCTCCCATTCCTCCTGGCTGTGTCTTCCCAGGAGCTGCCATCACCATCCCCTCCGCCCTTCTCCCCTCCCGGCCTCGCACCCGGGGCCAGCCTGGTCCCCAGCCCCGCTGCTGAGACAGCGCTGGGAGGTGAGTGCTGGGGAAGCTGGGGAGACTGGGGAGGGACTGGGAAGGGACTGGGGGAGCCTGGAAAGCCAGGCTGAGCTGCCGGACCATCCCAGGTTGCCGGCAGGACGGCACGGGCAGCGGACAGAGCTCTCCGGACCTGGCAGCCACCCGCCTGCGGCCGGTAAGTCCCTTCACAAACCAGTGACCCCAAAACCTGTCCCAGCCCTTCCGTAATGGATTCACCCGTGTGTTCAGGGGGGCCTGAAGGGGGACGAGTGTCCTCAGCACGTTAGCACCACTTCTCTCCCTCTCCCTCTCCACAGCTCCGTGCGCCGCCCCCGCCGCCCGGCAGAGCCCCCGAGCCCGACCCCGAGCTTCACTTCAGCTGACCCTGTGGGTCCCCCCAGCCCCCCGTCCCCCAAAAAGCTTTGCCCAAGCAAACCCCCACGGGCAGCTGCTGCCCCGTGCCCCGAGCTGGTCTCTCCAGGGGCTGCATCTTGCCCAGTGCTGCTTGCAGAGTGGTCCTGCATCCCACTCCAGCACCCAGAACCCCTTTCTTGGGGTGCCCAGTGCCACAGCCAGGCCCCATTTCACCCCCCTCTTACCTCTTCCCTTCCCACCTGGCACTGCCCATGCACCCCCAGCACAGACCTAGCTCCTGGTGGGCTCACCCCTGGACCCTGCCGGCCCCCACAGCACCTCCCCACGGGCAGGAGTGGGCTGGGGGGGCTGTTCCCAATAAATCCCGCTGGCCCTGGCGAGGAGTTCAGCAGCTTTAATGGTTGTAGCTCGTCTATGTACAGGGCATTGCACACCGAAGCTCTCGCGCGGTCCCGGGGCTCCCCGCTGGCCTGGCCGGGGCCATCCCACCCCCAGGGCCGGGCTGCGGCCCCTCCTGTGCCGGGATGGAGCTGGAAGCGCCTCTCTCCGCCAGCATCTCCCGGGGACCTGCAGGGACCCCCGCCGGTGCAGGATTTGTGCCTGTGCCCGCTCTTCGTGGCAGGGGTGCCCGGGGGGGGGCTGTGCTCTGTGCTGAACGTGCCGGGGGGGGCGAGGGGGTGCTCCCCACCACCCCGGGGAGGGGGCCCGAGCCGCTGCCTCCATCCCTGCCCCTCGCCGCGGCCCCCTCCGATCCTTCCCCCGGAGCTGGGGGGCCGCGGGGGCCGGGGGGACAGTGGGCTCCGGGTGCTGTGCTGTCCCTGCCAGGCCCGAGGGTCCCCCGGGAGGGCTCTCCGGGGCGGGTGCGGTGACTCGGGTACCTGTTGCCGATGGGATGAAGGCTAGCGCCGGCGCGTCTCTCCGGCCATGCCAAGCGCGTAGCTGCCCACCCGGGGCCGGCTGCCCCGCGGCTGCCCCACGGCAGAGCCCCCAGCCCCGAGGGGCGTGGGGGGCTGCGCGCCTCCCGTCCACGCTCCGGCCGGGAGCGGAGAGGAGCTGCGGGGAAAGGAGCGGTATAAGGCTCGTCCCCCACAGCCACGGCACCTCCCCGCCTCCCGCAAATGGGATTTCCCGGCGTCCGGGGCACTTCCCGACCCCTTGGAGAAGGGGTTCGCCCTCTCTCCATTTCCGGCACCAAGCTGAGACCCACCAGGCCTGACGGTGCCCTCCCGCACCCCGCCCCCGGCCACTGTCCCAGGGACAGGGGACACTCACGTCACACGCGGTCCTGCTCCGCGGCGCTGGGCTCCTGTGGGATGGATGGAGGAGGGGTGTCAGTGCTCTCCTGGGAGCGGGGGGCTGGGCCGGGGGTCTCCCTCCCTCGGCCACAGCAGTGACCCGAGTGGGCCAGTGGGCAGCACCCCACTGAGTCCCCACGGGCGACTACAGCCCGGGTCCCATCTCTGGCCTTCCCCATCGGCTGCGGGACGCGATGAGCAGCAGCCACCAGCCCTCGTGCTGGCTCTGACTGCGACGGAGGGGATGGGGGAGGGTTCAAGTGGCACCAGGGCGTGGTGACAAACATCCCAGGGAGGTCCCATCACCGCTCTCCTGGGACCCCATGTCCCGGAGCGCCCCAGCACCACGTGCAAGAGCCTGGCACTGCAGAGGGGCCAGACATCCCCATGTCCCTGGGCTTGCCCTGCACAAAACTGCTTCCCCAGCGATCGGAGGGATCGCCCGAGGTTCAGTGGGACACTGGAGGACCTGTCACCACCTCCCCCGGTCTCTGGGGAAGGGCTGCAGCCCATCAGCTCTGTCCTGCCTGGCTGCCATGGGCTGCCCTTCTCCACGCAACAGCTCAAAACTCCCAGCCTGGTCACCGGAAAACAGAGAGGGAAACAGTGGGATCCTGCTTTGCCCTTGTCCAGCATCCAGACAGGCATCTTTCCCAGGGCTCCCCTGTGCTGCCCCATCCCACCCCTTGCCAAGGGCTGCTGGCATGTGCATGGGCCGTGGCCAGCCCCTGGAGCTCCAGCAGAACCAGCCCCAGGGGATCTCCCTGGCTTTGAAGCATGCCAGGAATTTTACCCAGGCATTTGGCTTCCTTTTCATCCAAGGGCTTCGCCCTGGTGCCGGTTTTGTGAGGCAAGTCAAGGCCAGCTCGTGGGGCTGCTGACATCACACAGGGGCTGTTTCCCTGCCCCCTTTCACAAAAATCACCTTTCCCCAGCTGCAGAACCATGGAACGAGGGCGTGAGCCTGTGAGCAGAACGCTGGGCATCTGAACCACCAGCAGCAGCCTCGTTTGCTCTCTGGTGATAGCACAGAGGCAATTCCAGGGAGCAAATCCCCCGGAGCTCTGGACCCCTCCAGCAAGGTGGCTGGGTGGGAAATTGGGATATCGGGAGATACCAGGGTGCTGGCAGCTTCAGGCAGGGTGGGGTGCTCTCCTCTCTGAGCAGAGCTCCTCAGGAGCAGGGAAAAGCAGCCAAGAAATGACCATTTGGCTTCACCATTTCCTGGCCTTTAAGGTGAGAAAGGCTCCTGGAGAATTCTGTCCCTGCCTGTTCCTTGCCAGCCACGCTGGGCCCCGTTGAGGCTGCACGGTTTTGGGGACACCACGGGCACCAGTGGAGCTCTCCCAGGCCAATATCCCAGTGCATGTTCCCAAAAAGTTCAACCACAAAGGAAAAGGAGTCCCTTGCCAAGGGGCACTGGCAGCAGCCCTGCGGCACCCCTCACTGCCCCTGAAGCAGAGTGGGACCTGTCACAGCCACTCCACTGCCTCCGACATCGGAAAATGGGTGGGGAAAAAGCAATCCCCCTCCAGCCCAGGGGACCAGAAAGAGGAGGAACATACCTTTTGCCTCCCGTCCTCCCCTCCGGGCTGTTTCCTGCTGCTGTCGTCTCTCCCCAACTCCTCGGCCTGTTCCTGCAGACTCAGGCTCCCGTGGATGTCCGATACTTCATCTGCCGACTCCAGTCCGATCTCCTCCAGGCAGATGCCGGCTCCTTCCCTCGCCAGCTCTCCTGGGATGCTGGGACTCGACCCTCCCAGCGCCGGCAGGCTCAGGAGCCTCTGCTGGCGGCTCGAGCTCCCGGGAGCAGCGCCAGCATCCGGCAGGGACACCGCCGTGCCGAGCACCACCGGGCCGGACCCCACCGGGCCGGACCCCACCGGGCCGGACGCCGAGCCCGCCCGCCGGCTGTCACGGGTGCCGGAGCTGGCTGGTGTGTTGGCGGCTGGGCTGGCGGAGTGGCTCTGCTCCTCGCCTTTGCCGCTCTGGGTGCCCGTCTGGATGGCTCCGTTCTGCAGGCCACCCGTGGGGACAGTCCCGTTGGGAGCCCGCTCCCGCTGCAGCCGCTCGCCGCTGCGCTCCAGCTCCTCCGTGCTCGGCTGCCGGCTGCCGGCGCGCAGGGCAGCATCCTGCTGCTCCGGGACCGGGGGTTTCTTCCCGATGTGCGTGACACGGAACCTGGAGTGGGGGCAGGACAGAGCCGAGTCTTTTCCCTGCTGTCCCACAGCTGCGTTCCCAGCTTGCCTGTACCTCCAGCCCCGGATCTCCTCTCTCTGCCGTCATCTCCAGATCTTTCAGACCCATTCATCCCCACGCAAGTCATGCCCCCAGCCTCATTTTCCCCTTCATTTTGCACAAAACAAACAGAAAGAGAAGGATGGAAAGCTCAGTCCAGATCTTGGCTGGGGCAGAGCTTGTCCTCCGAGCAGCAGGATGGATCAGAGCTCTTGGAAATGCTCCGAGCCACAACCTGGCTGAGAGCGTGCCCTGAGTGAGGGCAGGGACGGGGTTTTGGCAGTGATTTGGGTACAGGGATCAAAGGCTGAAGGAGCAGTTTGGCTAAAATCTGCCAGAGTACATTTTGCACCTTCCCCTGGAGGGACGGATGGTGCCTGAGTGGTTCACCAAGATCCCACCATGAGCAGGAGAAAAGCTGCAGAAATGGGTCTGACACCCTCCAAGGGTGGGTTAATAATCAGAGGTGATGCAATATTGCACGTGGGGAGAAGAGAGGAGTTAGGGATCATGGACTCATGGAATGGCTTGGGTTGGAAAGAGGCCCTAAAAGATCACCCAGTTTCATCCAGGGACACCTTGGCTGCTCCCAGCCCCATCCAACCTGGCCTTGGACACTTCCAGGGATGAGACAGCCACAGCTTCTCTGGGCAACCTGTGCCAGGGCCTCAGCACCAATTTCTTCCCAACACCCCATCTAACCCTGCCCTCTGACACTGGGAAACCATTCCCTGTGTCCTGTCACTCTGTGCCCTTGTCCCCAGGCCCTCCCCAGCTCTCTTGGAGCCCCTTTAGTGCATCAGCAAAGCCTGAAAGTCTGAGTTGTGATGGTGCTGACTGTGCCTCCTCCTCAGCAGCGCTGCCAGCCACTGCTGGACCAGCAGACAGGAAAATATCTTCCACATTGAGCTGGTGTCCCACCTCCAGAGCACTGAGACCTCGTGCAGCCCACAGCTCACGCACCCCCGCTCTCCCTGCTCCCGGATCGCACATGGAAAAGCTGCCCATGGACCTGGCTCTGCTGAGGTTCAGCCCTGCCAGTGTCAGGGCAAAGCACACTTTGAGAAAGTTCAAGCACTGCTGGTGTGGAAAGAAGAGCAAGAGCCAGAGGTCAAGCACGTGGCAGCATTGCTGCTCCAGAGGAAGGAGCAGAGAGGTCCATAAGATAGGAGCAGATGCCAGGTGAGTTGGCAGAGATGAAGGAGACCATTTCCAGGCTGGAACCCAGCCTGTGGACAGCACCAACCCCTCAACATCGTGGTCAGAAAGCTGCTCGGGAGCGGGAGGGTCGCGAGGAGAAATGCTCCAGCTCCAGAGGAGGCTCCCACAGCACCGCTCATGTCAGGCCAAGCAGCAGCAAATGTGACCTTTCAGGTCTCTCCAGATATTTGGAGATAAGACACCAGCGCTGCGAGATTTGGGAAGACCAAAGAATGTTCTGGTCCTGAACAGAGACAGGGAGGTGACACGAGTGAGGGGATCATTTCTTGGTGACACCACTGAGCAACATCAGCCTGGAAAAGTCGGGAGCGGATTCAGAGAGCAGGAAGTGCTCAGACTGGAGAGGGCACGAGAGGTAACGTAGCCAGCCTCTGGCTGGGGAGGGAAAGCAGCAGAGCCCTGGCTGGCTGCCTCAGCAGCACCCCTGGGGCTTTGGGTTCAGTGGGACGTGACACACTTTGGCCGGTGAGGCTGAGGACAGAGGGTCACACGCAGGTGTTTCGTGGACAAGCCCGGCCACTGACTACGAGTGGCTTGGGGAAAACACTGAGCTGAGTGGGAAATCATCCTGGAACGTCAGAGTGTGGATCCTATAACCCTGATTGCCACAGAAGTTTGGAACAACTGAGGTGCAAAAAGCCCTCAGGAGGTTTCCACGCCAGACCCCTGCTCATGCCTGGGCCCCCTCCCACCCTCAAGCAATTTGCCCAGACCCCTGTCCAATCAGGTTTTGGAAATCTTCAAGGATGGAGATTCCTCCACTCTGTGGGGCCCTGTCGAGGGCTGCACCATTCTCGTGGCAGAGCAGTTTTTCCTTGCACCTTTCCTGGGTTTCTCTTGTTGCAACCCACGGCCATTGCCTCTTGCCCTTCCCACTGCATCTCTGAGGAGACTCTGGCTCCATCTTCCTTTAAACTCCACCCACCCTTTGGGAAGTGTTCGAGGACAATCAGGTCATCCCTTTCTGATTCTCCAGGCTAAAAAAGCCTCCTCAGGTGCTCCACACTCCAGCCCTGCATGATCTTGGCAGACCCCCACAACTCCCATCCTTTCCACTCCTCAGGGATGAGCCTGTGCCTACCAGGATCGGGGCTCATTCCATGGAGAGGAGGGGGCTGGAGTCTCAACCACTGCATCCCAGGCAAAAACAACACCAAAAATAAAGAAGAACAAGGCCTGAGGGTGTGTCCCTAACTCCAGAGGTGAGTTACAGAAGCCCTGTTCTGTGGGGTCAGTGCTGAGTCAAAGCACTCCGAGGTTTTTGCCGTGAATAAGACACGGGAAGGGCAGTGCTGGAAAACTCATCCAGGATCTGGAAGAGCAGAGGCCAGCTTGGAAAGGAGAAGCAGAATGTGGAGGTGGGATGGTAGCTCGTGGGCACAGAGGTCCCTTAGCAGCTGGACCTTGTGTCAAAGAGATTCGGGATTGCAAATGGAGCCTTGGAGAAACAGGGTGAGCGCCCTGTGGAGGAGGCTGCTGTGGCGGGGGATATGAGCAGGGATCAAGAGGAAAAACCAGAATTTGAGGGAATCCAAGGAGACCATCTTCTCTTGCACTCTGAGGTGAGTGAGAGGAGACCGGGAAGAGCACGGACAAAGGGGAGTGGATGGAGCTGGGCACCGGCCAGGGAGTGAATTAGCGGTGAGTACGCAACTGTGCAGAGCCCTGGAGAACCGGGCACCTCCTCCAAGGACAGCAGCGGGCACGGAGCGAGCTGGCAGCACCCACAGGATGTGATCTGAGCTGCAGTTCAGTCTGGGGAGCTCCAGCAGGTTCTCCCTGCTCCTCCGGCTCCCCGTAAAGCCCCAGCTCACCTCCCTGCTGAGGCTCCTGCCTGTGATGGTGGAAAAATCCACAGGAGAGGACAACGGGGAATGGCTTCCCACTGCCAGAGGGCAGGGATGGATGGGATATTGGGCAGGAATTGTTCCCTGGGAGGGTGGGCAGGCCCTGGCACAGGGTGCCCAGAGCAGCTGTGGCTGCCCCTGGATCCCTGGCAGTGCCCAAGGCCAGGCTGGACATTGGGCTGGGAGCAGCCTGGGACAGTGGGAGGTGTCCCTGCCATGGCCAGGAGTGGAACACAATGAACTTTGAGGTCACTTCCAACCCAAACCATTCTGTGATTCCATGTGCACTCTGGCTCAGCATTCCCATGTCTCTCTGGACCACAACGTGGATCTTCACCAAGGCTCAGGCCGTGAATGAAGATTGCACAGGATCTGAGCGTGACCAGGAGCTTTGTGTCTCACCAGGGTGGCCATCCAGGGACCAGCAGCTGCTGTAACCCTGCCCCAGCCACCACAGCCGGAGAGAGCTGAGCCCTGGGAGGCTTTCCTAACCCTTTCTGCTGAGGAATGGGGCAACCTGGGCAAGCCTGCAGACTGTTCTACAGGTTGGTGACTACACAGAGACCACAGGAAGTCCCTTGAGGTGAAACCAGGTGGGGGCTGGAGAGCATTTGTGGGGAGTGTCAGGAACACTCCCCTACTCTTACACTGCTGCCATGTCATCTAATTACAGATGTAATTAGAGGCAGCCCCCTGCAGCAGCATGGCCACTCTGTCGCTCTGAGGAGGTGCTGACTCGCACCTGGGACATGCTGTCCCCTCTGTCCCCCCACAATGAGGTCCCTAAAGTCCCCAGCTGGACAGCAAAGGCCCTGCTTGCACCGAGCTGGGACAGCAGGCTCTGAAAGGACACGGCCCTGGGGCTGTGCCCAGCACTGACTCAGCAGGAAAACCCAGCTTGAGTCACCTTCCCCGAGAAGGAGGGAAGCCACCGGTGCCTCACAGCCTGCCACATACCACAGGCATTTCCAGGTGCAGGAGCCACCTGGCTCCTCAGGAGCTCCTGCTGCAGATGCTGGGGCATCTCAGCGGGGAACAGCGAGGGGGAGCCTGGCCTGGGGTGAGCAGGGAGGGAACAGGAGGATGGGGAAGGCCTCGTGGTGCTCATTGCAGCAGGGAAATGTCTGGCAAAGCCCATTCGGGTACCTGCCCACTGAGAAGACAGTGGTCTCTCCGGGGTGCAGCCGGCTTTTCCCCTCCTTGGAGCGGCCCTGGCGCTGCAGCGGGTGCCTCTTCCTCTTGCTGCAGTGGATGCAGGGGGCCTGCGTGGAGCCCAGGTGCACAGTGTGGTGGTGTGGGGGGCCCCCGTCCTGGCTGCTGCTGTGGGGACAAAGGCTGCAACAGAAGGACAGGACAGGTTGTGTCACCTGGGGGGAGACATCCCAAGCCTGGTGCAGCCCCAACCGCAGCCAGCCCTGGGAGCAGCAACTCTGGGGGGATGCTCTGCTGAGGACAGGAATGAGGGAGAGCTGTTCCACTTGGTGGTGGGCTGAAGCATTCCCGAAAACCCTCGGGAGAGCAGGACTCTTCGCTGGGAAGATGCTTTGGAACAGCGGGAAAGGGGCTGCTCGTCCCTCACTCTCTGCAGCAGCCACGAACTGCTCTACGCTTCCCTCACCTGGGCACTGGCACTGGCACGTCCCCTTCAGTCTCCCCCAGCATTTCCTTGAGGGCCTCCACATTTGCTGAAGAGAGAGGGGAAAGACAGGAACGCGTCAGCCAAAGCGGCCAGCACGGCCCCGGGCCGGCCTGGGGAAGGGCTCACCTTCGTTCTGGATGATGCATCTCACGATCTTCTCCACGGTGTCGTCGTTCTTCTCCTCATCTGAAAAGAGACAACGGGGCACTGAGGGCTGGAGCTCGGGGACCCCGCTCGCTCATCCCTTCCCAGGAGCAGCTGCATCAGCAGAGATGCTGGAGAAGCCTCATGTCCCCTGTCACACTGGGGAGCCGCTGGGGAACACCGGATCCCTCACCCTGGAAAAGAAATGGCCGAGCCAGCAGCTGCGTGTGCAGGGAGAGGGGGTTGTGCTGCTCCTTTACAAGTGGGGAGCGTTTGGAGAAGATTCCAAAAAGCCCAAAGAGGAGGGTCCTTGTGCAGCCCTGGAGCCCCTGGCTGCAGGATGCTGCAAGTGCTCAAGGCTCTGAGAGTAAATAGGAAATAAACCCACTGGGACCCATTAGACACAGAAACAGGGAAGACACAATGATGGAGAGAGCCCCAAAGCTTAAAAGACTCTTCTGAGCTGGTGCCTGCTCTGTGGTGGAATTCATCCACGGCATTCATCTCAACCTGCTTCCCACCACTGTTGGAGGCAGGAGGCCGGGATGGATGGACCTCCAGCCCCGTCAGCAGTGTGAGAGGCTCCTTGCAAGCAGGTTGGAGCCGTGGTCTGGCAGGCAGCTGCCTCCAAGGCTCAAGGGCTGCTACCGTGCTCTTGGAAGCCCATGGAGATGTTTCCCTGGGCTGTGGTACCTCCAGAGGGCAAAGCCCGTCCTGGAAGGTTCAGGCACTGTCTCCACATCATGTACAGCCAGGACATTAAAGCCAGAGCGGCAAATCCATGGACACCTGGGAGCTCTGGCTGCATCCGTGGGTGAGCCGGGGGGGCTGCACTCCCCTCCTGCACACAGGCATCGGCAGCAGGAGGTGCTGATCCTCCCCAGCGCCGCCAATGGGAGCTGGGCAAGTTCTGTAGCGCCATGTGGCTGTTCTGAGCCTGGGAGGCAGCCGGAGGAACGTGTGTTCCCCACTTCAGCAGAGACTCAGGAAACCACCAAACAGCAGAGCTTGCTTGGGCCAGGCACCCACGCTCGATGCGGCATCGGCTTCCCAATCCAGCCACCCCAGAGAGACCGGGAGTGGCCTGAAGCGATGGAAAAAATTCTCTAAAGGTGCCCTGTTAGCCTGGGGGTCACGGAAACACCCCTGCTCCTCTGGTCTGCACGAACACAGCAGGGACTAGAAGACATGAACGGTAGCAAACACCAGCTGGGCTCCATGCCAGACACCCTCATGCCAGAGGGACATCTCGTGCTCCAGCTGGGAGAGGTTTTCCTTGAGGGAACAGGGATCGTGAATGAGACCCCGGGGACTCAGCAAGTCCTGGATGTTCACCAGAATTACCTTTGGGTGATAATGCTCCTTTGGGAAGGGCCAGGCGCTGGTTCCCACCCCCCTGTCATCACCGGCCTTCTGTCAGCTCGTGGATCAGAGGGATCCCCGGCCCTCACACTCCCGATCCCCAGGGAGCACCGCGCCCGCTCTCACCGCCCCAGCCCTTTTTCCCAACCCAGCCACACGTGACAGGTAACCCTGGCAGCCCCATCCCATATCCCAGGTGCCAGAGGAGCACCAGCCCACGGCAGCCGAGCCCCCCGAGCCCCGGCACTCACCATCCGCGAGCTCCTCCACCCCGTCTTTGTCATCTGGGTCAAGCTCGTCCCGGAAGGTCCGGCACCGGTAACCCTTCTTCTTCAGGACATGGCAGATCAGGAAACCCACCAGCCCCATGATGAAGAACACAAGGACGAGGAGAAAGACCACAATGATGCTTTGCTGGGGATCTGACTCCCCATTGCTGTGGTCGTGATGGTCTGACATGCGGATCTAGGAGAAGGAGGAAGGCAGGTCAGAGCCGCGGCGCTCACCGCCGCCCTGTGCCCGTCCTCCCCCTCCTCCTGCGGGCCAAGAGGCAGCTCCCAGCTGCGGGTGGGCTGCCCAGGGCTCAGCCCTCGCCCAGCAAGGTCCGGCGCGGTGCGGGGCCGCACGGAGGACAGGACCGGCCGGAGGTGGCTCCTCGCGGTCTCCCAAGGACGCTGATGCCCCGCACGGCCCCGGCAAGAGGCATCCCAAGGGCAGCGGCGGCGGCGGCAGCGTCCCCGCAGGCCCGCCGGCCCCGGGCTGCGGCGCTCCCCCGTCCTCCCTTGCAGGCGGCTTCCCAAGGGCACCGATGCTCCGGCCTGCCCGGGGCTCTGCGGCGGGCGGCATCCCCCGGCTCGCCCTTGCCGGAGGATGGCAGAGCATCCTCCCGCGCCACGCTGCTCCCCGGCAGCCCTCGCTACTCACGGCCGAGGGCCTCCGCCGGCAGCGACACCGGCACCGGCACCGGCAGCGGCAGGCAGGGAGCCGCGGCAGCCCGGCTGGCGGAGGGCCGAGCCGCCGGCTGCTCCCGCATTGTCCTCCCGCAGAACCGAGCCGGCTCCCTCCGCCCCGGCTTCCCTGGGCTCTCCCGGCTCCCTTCGCAAGGGCTCGGCTCTCGCATTCCCGCTCGCCGGCTCCGCTTCCCGGCACGGAAAGGGTCCGTCCCCCCCCGCCTGTCCCCCGGCCCCGCTGCGGCGGTACCTGGGCCTGCGGTCCTCCGCAGCGCTCTCCTCTTCACCTTCACCTTCACCTTCACCTGCCTCCTAGCAACCCCGCATCCCCGCGGCCGGGGACGGCGGCGAACATCCTCCGGCCCCCGGCCCCCGGCTCCCTGCCCGCCTTCCCCGGGAAGGAGCCGGCTGCTTCTGCCTGCCGCTGTCTCTGCCGCTCTCTGCCACAAGAGCACCCGCCTGTC
>VXAC01006328.1:320203-344044 GCA_013399225.1 Rhipidura dahli
AAAAACCCTCTCCGGAGCTGTTTCGGCGGAGGAAGGTGTGGAGAGGAGCTCGGGGAGATGCCGGAGCCTGCAGCAGGACACGCAGGAGCGCTGCTCAGGGAAGCTGCCGGGCTGCTGCCCGCCCCGGGGGTGAATAACCTCACCCGCACGCGTGCCAGCCCCGAGCTCCCCTGGCACCTTCCTTTCCCTGATTTTTAGGGCACTGAGCCCTGGCGATGGGAGGGAGAAGGGTGGAAGTGGAGCTCGGCGAGGGCAGGACTCATCACACACCGGTGTGTGTGGGGGCAGAGGGGCGCAGACACCCACACAGGGATCCCAGCACCGAGGAGATGGTGGAAAAGGAGCCCCGGGAGCCTCCCGTGTCTCCCTCCTTCCCAAAAAAGGAGTGGCTAAGCCACTTGAAATCTCAAGCTGGGGTGGTCCCACGACCTCCTTCTCCATGTCCACCACATCACCCTCACTCTGGGAGGCTTCACCCACCACTCCTTCGCTACTGGAGGTCAGACCTGCTCCTCTCCATCCTTCTCCCACCACCTGCCAGTTCTCACCCAAACCTTGAGGAACACAACTCCTGGAATCCCTCCCACCCCATCTCCACTGAACCGAGCACCCATCCACACACACATTCCTCCATGGGAATTATCCCACCACACTCTGCCGCGCTGTGACACAACCCAGGACTCGCCCAGGCTGCCAGCAGTGCCCTGCTGAGGGCTCCTGTCCCTCTGCACAGGCAACAGAGTCAGGCCCAAGGAGCCTCCTCCATCAGCATGACTTCAGGAGGTCACCACATCACAGGTGACACAGGTGAC
Organism: Rhipidura dahli; assembly: GCA_013399225.1. Lineage (NCBI taxonomy): Eukaryota > Metazoa > Chordata > Aves > Passeriformes > Rhipiduridae > Rhipidura > Rhipidura dahli. Next base: position 321,016 of record VXAC01006328.1, read on the forward strand.
ACCCCTCTGCGTGCTGTCCCGGCAGGGAGAAAGGCCCTGGTGTGGAATATCTGTGGCAAGAACAAGACTTTTCCTCCTGCCAGGGATTGCTGGGCTACAGGAGAGGAGAGGTCTCCAAAGCCCGGACCAACATCCTGCAAGTCTCTGCTGATGAAGAACCTCACGCAGTGCACCTCAGAGGCAGTTTGCTCCTTGCCCTGGTTTCTGTGAAGAGGGGGAACTGGCAGGTCTGGGTTTCTGCGGAGCCCCGGGGAGGGTGCAGCCGCGGGGAGCAGATTCCCGTTTTTCCTCGTGCCCACGCACGCTGTCCTGCATAATAAATAGCTCTTTCTCCTCCTGAGCGTTCCCGCCCACCCAGAGCGGTGCTGCACCCTACCCGCTTCCAGCTCCCCACCCCCTTCCAGCATCCCAGCCCCTTCCCGGCTCCAGCCGTGCCTGGCTGGTCAGAACTCCCCGCTTCGAGCGGATATTCCCGTTTTCCCACAGCCTCCGATGTCAGGGCGTTTCCACAGTCCGGGAGACACGGGGTGCCACAGCAGCCTGGCCCTGCCTGGGGACAAATCCTGGCCTTTGTGGGGTGAACCAGGGTGAGGAGGGGGCTCTGTTGCTGTCAGGCTGCTCCCTCCTGGCTCTGCAGCTGGGTTATCCCAGTTTCTCTTCCTAATTCCCCCAACCAGGTATCGCCTGCTCCCAGTCTCCGTCCTGCTTCCACCACCTCAGCCTCAGCATCCCCCCAGGTGCTCGCTCCTTGCCCCACTGCAGGAGCCTTGTTGGCACTTTAATGGCCAGGCCATGAGCCCCATCCCACACAGCACCTGGCAGGTGACCCAAAAACGACACCCTGGCTCCTCTCCGCCCCAAAAGCAGCCAGAATCTGAAGCATGAATCCACCCAATGGAGCTCTCCCTTCCCAGCAGGCTGGCCATGTCCATCCTGGCCGGTGGGGACGGAGCCCACAGGGGGTAAAGCCTCACACCAAGATGTGGCTGCGGGCTGGATGCTCGTGGCACGTCCACAGTCTGGGCTCTGCATCCTCTGTCCTTCCTGACCCCAGCCCGGCTCCTGTCCCGTCCTGTGTGACCCCACCAGCCAAGGCAGCACGATCCAAGACCCAGGACAATCCTGCTGGAGCTCTGGGATAGGCAGCTGCTGCTTCCTGCCTGCTTCCTGCCTGCCCACCGCACCCAGCACCACCATTCCCTGCCCTTCCTTCCCGGGTCACCCCCTCGGGGCTCCCCTGAGTCCTGGAAGTGCTTGGAGGCTTCTCCAGGCATTGCCTGGAAACCCTGACACTTTCAGCTTCCACGTCAAAAGGTGGCTTGGGAAGGAGGGTACGGAGTGGCCGAGGAGAGGCTGGTGGGACAGGACTGTCACCTGTCACCCTGTCCCTCGGCTGGCTCCGCTCCCAGCGGAATTCCACGTTACCTCTTGTCCGCTCCTCTCCCGCAGCTCTTCCGCAGCCAGTGGGGCAAACGCCCTCCCACAACCAAAGTGAGTGCGTCCTTTTTGGGGAATCAGCCACACGGCGGCCAAGCAGGCTGGGCTGCCCCGATCCAGGCTCCTCTTGGGATCTTCGCTTCGATGCTCAGCCCAGAAATTGCCGTCGTGTCTGCAGAGCTGCTCCATCCCATCGTGTCAGACGGGAACCCTGAGCCCTACCTCAGCTCTTCCAACATGCCCAGCAGCTAATGGCCCTTAAACCACAGCCTGCTTTTGCTCTCCAAGCACAAAGAGCATCTAAAAATATCCCTCGCCGATGCTTCTCTTGCTCTGCTCCAAGACCCGTGAAGACGCCCGGAGCACTGACCGGCTTCCAGAAAGAGCTCAGCCAGCAAAGTGATCCCAGCTGGAAGCAGGGACGTGTTTCTCCTCTCCTCACCCCGTTCCCCCAGCTAGGAACATGCAGCCCGGGCAGCCCAATGTCCCCAGCCGGGCGTTATCTGGTGGCAGCAGCTGGCGGAGCAGGGACAGGACAATCGTCACCGGGGAGCACCCACCCCGAGACGTCCGCGGGTTCCCAGCACAGCCGTGTCGTTCAGCACGTTGAAATCCCTGTTATCTCCCACCGTGGGCGCTGGGCTCGGTGCCAGGTGACCTCTCTGGGTGTCCCCGGGGGACACGGCTGTGCCCTGCAGGGTCACGAGTAGTCCTCTGAAGGTGTCCCTGTCCCTGGCCAGGGGTGGGAACAGAATGATCTTTTCCAACCTGAACCCTCCCATGTCCTGTCCAGGTGCCACCCTGGGAGGGGGCAGGTTCTCCAGACCTTTGGGAAGAATCCGCTGGAGGTGACAGCAGGCGGGGGGAGGACAAAAGCCACGTGGGAAATTTTTGGGTGTGAGGAGGCAGCAGAATGGGGGAAAAGCTGGACCTTGTCTGGAGCTCGGATCCCAAAGGGAAACCTCCCCAAGGAGCAGTGTCCCCGCAGGAGGGGACAGAGGCAGCCAGAAGGATCATTTAATAACCCCACGGTTTAATCACACCCTGACGCATTGTCTCTTGCCCCTGCAGCCAGCAGAGCACCCCGAATTCCCTGCCATCCCTCCAGGCCCCATCCCACTGAGGCAGGAAGCCCCCCTCAGTGCTTCCAGGGCGTTTCCATCCCACACCTCTACTGCCTGGCATCCTCTGGGAAGCCGGGGAACATCCCAGTGTCCGTCTGCCCCCCATCCTCAGCCAGCTCCTGGGGGTCCTGCCCCTCTCTGAGCCCCCAGTGGGTTGAGCAGCCCGTGGCCAGCTCAGCTTCCTTCATCCCAGATTCCTGTCTGCAGGAAGCCATCAGGCAGGAGACTGGCAGGACCCAGCATCGATTTTGGCTTGGTTTTCCCAGCCTTTGGGCAAGGCTCCCTGCTCTGCCCGTCCTTCCTTCTTTCCAGCCCACAGGGAGCAGCTCTTTGCTGCCATTCCCAGGCAGCACCGGTCACGATGTGGCCCTGTCCCCGTCACTCCCCAGCTCCAGCCAAGGTCAAGGTTTTCCTCCATTTTGCTGCCTCCTCACACCCAAAAGTTTCCCACCTGGCTTTTGTCCTCCCCCCGCCTGCTGGTACCTCCAGTGGGTTCTTCCCAAAGGTCTGGAGGACCTGCCCCCTGCCAGGGTGGCACCTGGACAGGGGACAGCTGGTGGTGGCAGGTCCCTGTCCCTCAGGGAGGAGTCCCACCGAGGTGTGGGTGTCCCATGGGAACCCCACTGCCCCTGGGCCCTGGGGGTGGGGGGGGCTGGGAGTGACTGGGAGCCGACCGTGGGCCTGGGGAAGAGGATCCAGTGGCCAGCTGGGATCAGCTGGGAGTGACTGGAGCAGCTGGGAATGACTGGGAGCAGGTGAGGAGGAGAGAGGGGTGACCGGGGGCAGCCGAGGGAGCAGATCTAGAACTACGGGAGAGAATCCAGCAGGCATCTGGAATTAACTGGGAACGACTGGGAGGCAGCTGTAGGCCTCCAGAACAGAATCCAGCGGAGAGCTGGGAACACCTGGCAGTAACTGGGGGCAGCTGGGGGCAGCTGGGAGTAGGTGAGGGGCAGCGAGGGGTAACACGGGGAGCTGAGGATGACTGGGGAGAAGACCTAGGGTTATGGGAGAGTCCAGCCGGCAGCTGGGAGCGAGTGGGTGCAGGTGGGGGCAGCTGCAGGGCAAGCAGCTGGGTCGGTGTTGCCCCTCGCCGTGACTGCAGGCAGCCGTGGGCAGCCGGGGTGATGGCGGGGGCGGTGCGTGGGCAGCAGCGAGCCGCCGGGCGAGCCTGGGGGCAGCTCTGAGGCGCTGGTGGCAACTGGGAGGAGCCTGGAGGGACTAGGGGGTGTCGGGGGGGTGACACTGGCACCGCGGGGGGACGGCGGGGCGATGGCCACGCCCCCTGACACAAGCCACGCCTCTTTCCCGAAGCCACGCCCCTATGTGGAGCGGCGCCCTTTGCCGCCACGCCCTCTCAATGGCCACGCCCCCTGCCAGTCGCTGGTGGGTGTCGCGGGGCGATGACGTAAGCGGGAGCGCGGCGCGCGGCGCGGCCTGTCCGCCATGGCGAAGACCGTGGCCTATTTCTACGACCCGGACGTGGGGAATTTCCACTACGGTGCGAGCGGGGCCGGACAGCTTCGGGGAGGCAGCGGGGCTGGGCGGCGGAGCGGCCGCGATGCGGCTGGGGCCGTGCCGGGCCCGGCTCGGGGCGGCGGTGTGGCTCAGCTCGTCCTCCCCTGTCCCCGTCCCTGCCTTTCTTCCCCTTCACCTTTCTCCCCCTTCCCACGTCTCGTCCTCTCGGCGTCCCTCCCGGGCCCCGCGCTCGGCCAGAGCCGCTCGGGAGCGTGCAGCCGGGCGGCGGGAGCGGCCGTTGTCCCCGTTAATGCCCGCGCGGTTCCGTTCCAGGCGCGGGGCACCCCATGAAGCCGCACCGCCTGGCGCTCACACACAGCCTGGTGCTGCACTACGGCCTCTACAAGAAGATGATCGTAAGCCACGCGCGGCCCCCACCGGGGGGTTTGGGGACGGGAGGAGGCCGCGGGCAGCTCTGAGGGCTCGGCAGGGTTCCGCTCCTGAGCCCCGCACGTCCCCCGGGGCTGGTTTGAAGGGCCCCGTTGTTGGCTGGCGGTGTCCCGGTCACATCTGCGGGACGGGGCTGGGGCTGCCCGTGGGGCGCTTCTGTGTCTGCAGCACCTGCTGGGAGGGACCAGTGATCTCTGGGAATGCGGCTGTTCAGCTGGAGAAGGGAAGGCTCCAGGGAGAGCTCAGAGCCCCTTCCAGCGCCTCATGGGGCTCGAGAAGAGCTGGAGAGGGACTGGGGACAAGGGATGGAGGGACAGGACACAGGGAATGGCTTCCCACTGCCCGAGGGCAGGGCTGGATGGGATCTTGGGAAGGAATTGTTCCCTGGGAGGGTGGGCAGGCCCTGGCACAGGGTGCCCAGAGCAGCTGGGGCTGCCCCTGGATCCCTGGCAGTGCCCAAGGCCAGGCTGGACATTGGGGCTGGGAGCAGCCTGGGACAGTGGGAGGTGTCCCTGCCCATGGTACAGAGTTGGAATGGGATGAGATTTAAGCTGCTTTCCATGCCAGCCATTCAGTGATTCCTCGCCCCTTCTGCAGCGGGCTCTGCACACCAAGAGCTTCCTCTGTGGCTCCTGAGCCCGGATGGGATCACCCTGGGAACTGCCCTGGGAGTGGCTGTGGAGCTCAGCCCCGGGCTGGTGCTGCAGCTGTAGAGTATTCCAAGGAGCTGGTGAGGCCAGGCCTGTTTAGAGGCCGTGGAGATGGCGATTTATGAAAAGGATTTTAGATGTTTAGGCTTGAGAAAAGTTCTCCTAATCAATTTGTAATTTCCTAATTAATGTAATTCCCGAATAAAAATCACATCCAGCGTGGTGGCCCTGTGGAGCTGCAGCACTTGGGGGGCAGCCTGGGGAGTCTTTGCAGAATTTCTCATACAGATTTTTACTGTCAGTGTGTGGATTTCCACAAACAACCTCCCTAGAGCTGGGCTTTTCCATGCAGGAACAACCAAACACCACGTTCTGACCTGGCACTTTTAGATGGAAAATCCCTGCCCAAGGGAGGCAGTGGGCTCAGCTCCACCTTTTTAGTGTCCAAATCCTTTTCTTGGGGTTTGCATTTTCCACAGGGTCTCACTGGGAAGCTCCAAACCTCAGAGGCAGCTTCATCCTGAGCAGCCAGGGGCTGGCAGAGTTAGGAGCAACTAAAAGCAGGGGCTTGGGGCAGCTGGAGCTGTAAGAAGTCCTGCTGCCTTTGTGTGGTGGGTGCATTGTTTCTGCCTCCTTAAATTCCCAGGCTGGGATCCTGCCAGGCTGGGCTTGCCCCTTCCCACCTTTCCCAGCTCAGGAGCGTGGGTGGGTTTGCTGGCAAGGCTGGAAGGAGCTGGGTTGTTTCTGCCAGCAGCCGAGTGAGGATTTCAGTCTGGTTTTACCCTCCCTTTCTGTTTGGTTCCCACATCCCTGTTTTGGAAGCCTCTGGCTTTCCAGGGAGCCATTTCTTCTCTCTTTGCCATCAGTTTTGGTCTGGTTTGGTTGAAGGAGCCATCAGGATTCCTGGGGGATCCCTGGCAGAGCCCTCCTGGGAGCAGCTCCTGCTTCCCCCTCAGCAGCTGCTCTAAGGAGCTGCCTCCTTCCCCTCTTTGAGCTGTCAGAGCCTCTGAGAAACACCAAATCCACGTGGAAAACACCAGGAGAGGAGGAGATGGGCTTGTTTGGGGATCCTGTGGCTCTGAGACTGAGCAGGTTTCCTGCTCAGTGCAGAAAACAGGAACGTGGTGTGGTTGTCCTGAGGGATTCCCCTTTGTGCTCTTCCTGCTGTGTTTGTGTTCCACCTTTTCTTTAAAGTGGAGAAATTGGGAATCACAAAAAAAAAATCTCTTATCAGTTGCATTTCCTCTCCCAGGTACCTGGTGTTAATTTTTAACTCCCTCTCTGCTAAGCTACGTGCCCTCAGAGCCAAACTGGCAAACCTGGGTGCAGCCAGACCCTGAACTGGAGTCACTCCACCTCCCTGACCATTTCCCTCCATTTTCCTTCCCAAAGGAAACAAAACTTGTGCAACTCTTCTGTCCATCTGGGAGCTTTCTCCAAATAATTTCAGCAGATCCCACAGAGGGACCAGAACAACTCAGTCAAGGTCTTAGAATTGTGGAAAGCTGCTGACTGAGGAAGGGATGATCCCCCAGTGAAGTAAAAGCTGTGCTTTGGACTTGGCTGTGCTTTGACTTTTTTGCTGCCCAAGGAGTAGGGGAGGAAGGCTTGGGATGCCTTGTGGCAAGAGCTTCAGTCAGGAGAGGCAGGAGATGGGTTTAGGAAAGGGAAAACTGAAAGGAGAGCAGGTTTCATGGACCAGCTGTTGCATTTCAGTGAACACAAAATGCAGCATTGGCCCATTTTAATGGACCTCATGCAGGCCTCTTGTCAAGCTCAAGCTTTCTTGCCGCCCAAGGAAATGGAGCTGGGCTGGGAAATGACTCCTGCTTTTGTCTCTGCAAGGTGTTCAAGCCCTACCAGGCGTCCCAGCACGACATGTGCCGGTTCCACTCCGAGGATTACATCGACTTCCTGCAGAGGGTGAGCCCCAACAACATGCAGGGCTTCACCAAGAGCCTCAATGCCTTCAACGTGGGCGACGACTGGTGAGTGCCCCCTGCCCTGGGGAGCTGCTCCTGCCCTGCTCCTGTCCCAGCAGCTCTCCTGGAATGTCCCCATTTCTGCCCTGTTTGTGACCAGGATGAGGAGCGTGTCCCTCCTGGGTTGGTCAGGGTGTGGAACCCCCATGATTCCTTTCCCTCCTCTGCAGATGATGCACTGCTCCTCTTTTAGATGTCAGTCTGGCCTTGTGGGTTTGCACACTCTGGCTCTGCTCATTCTGGAAGAGCCTCCAGTTCTTCTGGAATGTGCCAACTGTCTTTGTTAAGGTTTTGAGTGTTGCATCGGGCTCTGGGGGCCAAAGAACATCAACCTGGTGGAGCAATTCCAGAGGAGGCACCAGAATGAGCAGAGGGATGGAGCAGCTCTGGTGGGGAGGAAAGGCTGGGATTGTTCATCCTGGGGAAGGGAAGGGGTGACCTAATTGTGGCCTTCCAGGGCCTGAAGGAGCTGACAAGAGAGCTGGAAAGGAGCTTGGGACAAGGGATGGAGAGACAGGACACAGGGAATGGCTTTAATCTGAAGGAGGAGAGATTCAGATGTGATCTTGGGAAGGAATTGTTCCCTGGAAGGGTGGGCAGGCCCAGAGCAGCTGTGGCTGCCCCTGGATCCCTGGCAGTGCCCAAGGTCAGGTTGGGATAGTGGAAGGTGTCCCTTCCCACGGCAGGGAGTGGAGCAGGACGAACTTTAAGTTCCCTTCCAGTCCAGACTGTTCTGGATTCCATGATCCTCCAGCCACAGGGGAGCTGTCACAGGCAAGTCTTCCCCTTTCCTGAGGCAGTGTCTCATCATGGCCCAGCCATGGGCAGGACAGGCTCTAACATGCTTTGGGAACAGTGAAACCTTTTCAACACTGCTTTGGAAGCTTTGGAAATCGTTATCAAATTCCCTGTGTTTCCCTCTGTGTTTGCAGCCAGCTCACTCTCCTGCTGGGGCTCAGTGAGTTCCAAGTGGGGTCAGAGTGATCCTGATCCCAAATTTACCCTTTCACAGAGAACTGAGCTTGGTTCTTGCTCAGGTATCACCCCTGGGCAGTTTGATTCCTTCCTGTGCTCTGGAGAAAAAGGGAGGAATGAGGTGTTCTGGGTTCCAAGGAGGTCTTCTGGGTTTCACTGTGGTTCCTTTTCCAGTCCAGTGTTTCCAGGCCTCTTTGAATTCTGCTCTCGTTACACCGGGGCCTCCCTGCAGGGAGCAACACAGCTGAACAACAAGGTAAGGGAGTGAGGGGCTGATCTTCTGGAACACAGATGGAGCTTTGGAGGAGGAGGAGGAAAAGCCAGAAGGGTGTTTGTGGAGCCCTGGGCTGGGCAGGTGGGAGTGGGGAGGAGGGTACAGAGTTGTTGTCACCTTAAACTCACTTCTCTTTCCTCTCTTAGATCTGTGACATTGCCATAAACTGGGCAGGGGGTCTCCATCATGCCAAAAAGTTCGAGGTAATGAGGCAGATCTGTGCATTCCTGTGTCTTTGGGGCCTGGGCTCTGTGTTGATCCCACCCTAAAGCTGCTGGGGTTTCTGTCTCTTCCAGGCTTCGGGCTTTTGTTATGTCAATGACATCGTTATCGGCATCCTGGAGCTGCTCAAGTAAGGACGGGGGCAGGGGCTGAACTCTCCTGGCTGCTTTGTGCTTTCCCTCTGCTTCCTCCCTGTTTCCCTGCCTCACTGGCCTTTCTGGAATCCAGGAAGCCCAAAAACTTCATTTTTGTCCTTGCCTCACCTTTAAGACCTCAGAAAGGGTTTGAGCGTTGGAATATCTGACTCCTTTTTTGGTGCACGGAGCTTGAGGGATGCAGAGGGGTTCTTCAATCCCATTCCTCACCCATCTGTAAAACATTAATTTCAGGGGCTCCTGAGTCTAAGCCTTTTTGCCACAGTTTTTGGAGGTAAATGCTTGTTTGCACAGTTTTTTGGAGGTTCACTGGAGACACCAAAATGATTCAAATCTTTCTGGAGTTGCTTGAGTGGCTTCAGACCAGGACTTGGGCTGCACTTGGACGATCAAAGGTCTCAGCAGGAAAGAGTCATTTCATTTTCTAAAGTGAAAAAGAAATTCAGAATGAGAAGAAAAGTTACAGAAATTGATCTGAGTTGGGGGGGTTTTTTTTTGTAAGTTTTTTCTGTACTTCAAAGTGCCCTCCTTGTCATGGAACCTCAGACAAGGTGTCACGGAATTAGAAAGGATTTGGAGTCAATCAGACAGTAGTTCCATGACTGCTGGCAAGTTCACTCACTCTGAGTCAGCTTTCTGGGATGTCCTGGGGATTTCTTGTTCCTCTTTCCTCTCTGCCCATCTTCCCTGCTCTGTTTGGATCCTCAGCATTTCCCTGGCTATCCCTGCACTCCCATTTTCTAATTCCATCTACCAGAGGCCTCAAGTACAGCCCAGTTACCCCTCCTGGGATATTATATATGTCATTTATTTATTAGTTCTCTGTTTCCCAGGAGCCATTTCTGCAGCAGGTGACTGTATTTTGAGTTTGTTCTGTCTCTGGCTGCTTCTCCAGTAAATTCATCCCATCCTGGAATTTTTGGTGCTCACCAGCTGGGGACACAGCACTCCAGCACTGTGGTATGTGGAGGGAATGAGTGTTCCCACCTCCTCCATGCCAGCTTGCCTTTCATTTCCTGATGTGATTCAAATCACCAGAGTTCTTAAAGATTAACTACGAGCATGTTGGAAACCAGAACCTGCAACTTTTGAACACTCAGCTGGTTAAAAAGTTCTTTTCTGGCCCCATCTAAACCCCTTTTTGTTCTAATACCCTTTTCCAACCACCTCGGAAGAAAATGTTTTAAATGCCAGTTTCAAAGTCCATCAAAAGAAGATGCTTTAATGTGTCTCAGTGTGTACAAAAGGCTGGCATGCAGACTTTGATGTGTCCCACAGGTACCACCCCCGTGTGCTGTACATCGACATTGACATCCATCACGGGGACGGGGTGCAGGAGGCTTTCTACCTGACAGACCGTGTCATGACAGTGTCATTCCACAAATATGGCAATTATTTCTTCCCTGGCACAGGTGGGTGTTTGACTTCCTGCTGGGAACCTGCTTCAGAGCCCTTTGGAAGCTCTGCTGGGGTGGGAAAGTGCAAAATTCCCCAGAATCCGAGCTGCGGGGCGAAACACTGGGAGAAAGCGATGAGAGGGGGATAGAACTGGGGATGCTGATAAGAAAGGGGTCCCGATCAGGTGGAGAGACTCAGCCCAGCCTGGATCTGACCTCTGCACAGCTCTGGAGCCTCAGGGCTGTTGTGGCTGTGCTGCTCTGCAGGTGACATGTACGAGGTTGGTGCAGAGAGTGGCCGCTACTATTGCCTCAACGTGCCCCTGCGAGATGGCATCGACGACCAAAGTAGGTGCTCCCTACCCTTTCCCCTGGCCCCAGGGCTTTTCCTGGTCCTTCTGCTCCACAGCTGTGACAAATCCACCTCTCTTTCTCTTTCTCTCTCTCTCTCTGTGCAAAGGTTATAAGCACCTCTTCCAGCCAGTCATTAACCAGGTGGTAGATTACTATCAGCCCACCTGCATAGTGCTGCAGGTAAGGGAGCAAACCTGTGCACACATCCACGCCTTCCAGAGGCTGCACAGGGCTGTCCCTGTGTTCCCTGGGGCAGCAGGGTTGGTGTGGATCTGGAAAGCAATGCTGAAATCCCCTTGTTTTTCTGTTCCCCAGTGTGGTGCTGATTCTCTGGGTTGTGACCGCTTGGGATGTTTCAACCTCAGTATAAGAGGCCATGGGTGAGTACAGCAGGGCTGGGCACAGGAAAACCTCCTGGGGGGCTCTGAGGACTCTCTGCTGTGAGGTTTGAGCCTGCCAGCAGTTTTTGGGGTTTTTTTAACATTTGTGTGGCTGGAGGGGGTCTGAGAGTGAGGCTTTGTATAAGGTGCTGCTGGGGGTGGAGGAGGAAGCCACGGAGATGCTCTGAGGGCTGGAGCCAGGCTGGGAGAGCTGGGGGGGGGTTCACCTGAAAAAGAGAGGGCTCCAGGAGAGCTGGAGAGGGACTTGGGCAAGGGATGGAGGGACAGGACACAGGGAGTGGTTTCCCAGCGCCAGAGGGCAGGGCTGGATGGGATATTGGGAAGGAATTGTTCCCTGGGAGGGTGGGCAGGCCCTGGCACAGGGTGCCCAGAGCAGCTGTGGCTCTCCCTGGATCCCTGGCAGTGCCCAAGGCCAGGCTGGACATTGGGGCTGGGAGCAGCCTGGGACAGTGGGAGGTGTTCCTGCCATAGCAGGGGTGGGATGAGATGAACCTTAAAGGTCCTTTCCAACCCAAGCCCTGAGCTGGGGATTCACTGCTTCAGGCTCCCTGGGTGGAAGCTCCAGGTGTATCCCACCAGCCATGGTGGTGTTGGAGTTCAAGGGGGCATTTCTGACCCCTGAACCTGTGCTGCAGCTTCCAGCTCTGGCATTTTCCTGTTTGGGGTTTGCAGGGAATGCGTGGAGTACGTGAAGAGCTTCAACATCCCCTTGCTGGTGCTGGGAGGAGGAGGTTACACAGTCCGGAACGTGGCGCGGTGCTGGTGAGTCCCCCCCTCCTGCTAAGGGGCACTGCTTGGCCAGTGGCATTCATCCCTGCATTTCCCATGTCCCTCTCAATGGCCTGAGCTCCTCTTTTTTCCACATTTCCAGGACTTATGAAACGTCCCTGCTCGTAGATGAACCCATTAGTGACGAGCTCCCATACAGTGGTGAGTTGGAGTTGCCTTTTTTATCCTCATTAGGTGAAATTCTTGTGATGTTCTATTCTTCAGTGACCAGGGCCAAAGTGTCAGCATTTCCTGATCTTGGAGATGGCATTGGTCATGCCTGGAAGTGTCCAAAGCTGGGTTGAATAAGGTGGAGGTGTCCCTGCCTGTGGCAGGGGTTGGAATGAGATGACATTTAAGGTCCCTTCCAACCCAAACCATTCTGTGATCTCCCACCAGCCACTTTGCTGGGCAGACACAGCCTCGTGTGTCAGGTCTGATTTAGTTTGGACCATTTCCTGGTGATTTTCCTGTTGTTTTATCCAACTCCTCACACTCAGAGTTGAATGTTACAGTGCTTTTTAAGCTCTGCTTGCTCCCAGGCAGGTGGGAGGCTGAGCTCTGCTCTCTGCACAGCTCCTGGTCCTCTGTGCTCTAACTCTGCCTCCTTCCATCTCAGAGTACTTTGAATACTTCGCTCCAGACTTCACCCTTCACCCTGATGTCAGCACGAGGATTGAGAATCAGAACTCCAGGCAGGTGAGTGCTGCAGTGTCAGCTTTGAATTTCCAAAACCCTGTGGTTGAGGCTCTGTCCTTTGAAACCAGGTGAAGCCCAGGGCAAAAAAAAAAAAAAAAACAATGAAAAACAACAACTGGCTTGTCTCAGTGTTTCCTGTGAGCTTGAGTGTCAGTGACCGAGCTCCCTCTGCTCTGGTAAATGGCTTTTTGGCCCAGTTTGTTGCTCTTGGCCACCACCCAGGCGATGCAGGCAGGTGACAGAGCTGTCACCTCTGACACATCCCACCGTGGTGATCCCTGTGCTTTGTCCCTGCAGTACCTGGATCAGATCAGGCAGACGATATTTGAGAACCTGAAGATGCTGAACCACGCTCCCAGCGTGCAGATCCACGACGTCCCCTCGGACCTGCTCAGCTACGACCGCACGGATGAGCCCGATCCCGAGGAGAGGGGCTCCGAGGAGAACTACACCAGGTACCAGGGCTTGCTGTGGGGCAGTGGGCAGCTTCCCTTTCAGTCCCTGGCAGGGGATACAGAGGAATCCACCCTGGAACAGATACAGCTCAGAGAATCCCAGAACCTGGGGTTGGAAGGGATCTTAAAGCCCGTTTCATTCTCGAGGGCAGGGAAGTCACTTCTGAGCCTCTGGTTTCACCCAAGGAGCTTCTCTGACATTTCCTAAATGCCATTCCCTCGTGCCCCAAGGGTGCCAGGTGTCTCTCTCCTCCGTGACAGGGATTTCTCTTCCCCGAGGCCTGAAGCTGCCAACGAGTTCTACGATGGAGACCACGACAACGACAAAGAGAGCGACGTGGAGATCTGAGGGCTCTGCCCTGGCCTCGGGACTGCGGGGCCTCCCGCCTGGGACATGGCTGCTTGGAGCACGTCACTGGGCCCTGTAGGAGCCAGTTTTGCTCTCCCTTCGTCTTAGATTGCGTGTGGTGGCAGCAGAGACAGCCCCACTGCAGGCTCCTGCTGCCTGCCGAGGCTCAGGGCTGGTCTGTGTTCCTCACCTGTCACTGCATCATGGTCCCAGCTCTGGGAAAGGAAGCTGTGCTGAGTGCTGGCTGGCAGCTGTGGGACTGCCCTCAGAGCCTGAGCCACGCTCCAGGACTCCCCTGCAGGCTCCTGCCAGCCAGCTGGGAGCTGGAGCAGCTGTGCCTACGATCTCTGCCTCTGTGCAGCAGCTCCGGATGCACCCTGCTGTCCCTGACCTCCACTCAGGTACCAACCACCCCACTGTCCCCTGCAGGCTGCACTGAGAGCTGCTTCTCGTGTCCCTTCCAACCAGCTGATGCCCCACAGCTCCAGAAATTACTGGAGAAGACCAGGCCAGTTGTGGGGTAGGGGTCAGCATGTCCCTGGAGCAGGGAGCAGCTGGATGGAGCAGGATGTGTGCAGAGTATTGGCTCCTTCCTTCCCCCCACACCCAGATCTCTGCATTCACAAACGAGTTGCTGAGTTGGACACAAACCTCCCTGTTGTGTTTATTCCTTCAGAGGCTTAAATCCCCGTGGAAGAGAGGTTTGGCTGCCCAGGTCAGTGCTTGGTGTGCCCTGCACCTCTAATGCAGCTTCCAGCTGGCTCTGGTCCTCCTGGGTGTCAGCAGAGATCGGGGCTGTGCTCCCAGTGCAGTTCCCTTGTGCTGCTGGCTGAGGGAAGCTGCCTGCTCCAGGTGCTCTGTTCCTGCCCTCACACACAGCAGAGCTTTCTCTTGGCCACCCCTCAAATGCCAGACTTGGCTGCTCCTTCTCCCTCAGCTGGTACCTGTGGTGGTTTGGAACGTGCTGTTTGGGGACCTGGGGGGGTTCAGCCTCTCTCTGTACGGTTCTGTTTGTTTACTGATGTCTTTCAACATTAAACAAGAGGCAGTATTTTTTCTTACCTGACCTGTTGTTCATCTGTTTAATCCCCACACCTTTTTGGCTCCTGTTCTCTCAAGGGTCCAGCACGTCCCTGGTAGGGTAGTGTCATCCTCTGAAGAAATGGAGACAATTCTTCTCCTCAGAGTAAATGTTGGTGAGTTTTTGGCATCACTGCACACGAGGAGAGCACCCTGAACTCCCTTTCAAGAGCCCAGGTAGGGTGGACACTCCTGTTAAGCCTCTCAGCCAAAGCTTTGCAGAAGCTGCAGGGCTGATGTAGGAAATCTTACCTGCAGACATTTTGAATGCCAGGATTTCTCTGAGTTGCAGTGTCTGTTACAGCCTCTGCACTTCACACTCTCACTGTCCCAAAGCCCTTTTGGGGGGACTCTTTTTTTTAGTTCTTGTCACTAAACATAAAGCAGGCACTAAGTCAGGGTTACTCCAGTGGGAGCCCAGGAAATCCCACAGAAATAAACTGTGATGGAATCAGGCAATGTGGAGAAGGAGCATCAAAGGTGTAACAGCTCCTGTGTGAGGAGGGATTTGGTGGATCAGGATCCTTCAGCTGAGGAGGGAGAGCAGAGCTGGGAAAGGCATCCCAGTGTCATAACCATGAGAGTCAGAGAGGGTTTCTCCAAGTTGCAGACACCAGAGGAGCAGGGACTCCAAAAGCTGGGATTTCACCAGGGCACGGAGTGCCAGGACACAGGGAATGGCTTCCCAGTGCCAGAGGGCAGGGCTGGGTGGGATGTTGGGCAGGAATTGTTGTGTCCCATCCCCGGAAATCTCCCTGATGGGAATTCCTCACACCTGAACCAGACGGGATTCTCTGTCCTGGGCACCGAGGGTCTGTCCCCGTGCAGAGCTGTGCTCGGACACCAGGTGGCACCTGGATCGCTGCGATGCAATGGAGGCTCCCTGGCCCTGCTGTGTGCGGAGCTGCCAGGGCACACTGCACCCCTGGGCTGGGCTTTTGGGCTCCTGGCTGTGCTCCCAGGGAGGTCGGGGTGGTGTGGAGCACTGTCAGGGGCCTGGCTGTCACCGGGGTTGGCTCCTGCTGCACAGCCCTGGCTTCACTGTGTGAGCTTCCCTGGCACCAGGATGCCTCAGGTTTGAACTTTTCTATTTTCCAAGCCCTGCAGTGCCCAGTGTGTAACTCTGGAGTTCCCTGTTCCCTGTTCAGTGCTGCTCTCTGTGCTGGGCACACACAACAAAGCCTCTCCGGGGCTGCTCTCCAAGGACACCCAGCCCCTCCTGGGCCCAAAAAGTATCAACCAAAAGCCTCTGAGAGGGGGGCAAGCTGAGGGGAATGACATCATTAACTGAAGCTTTAATTGGAGAATGAACCCTGAGATGCAAATGAACCAAACCTATCAAAGTGGGAAGAACTCGTGGCCTCTCAGGGTCCATCTCGGGGCCCATCTGGGCAGCACCTCTGGCTCCCCAGGGGTACCTTTGGAGGCCTTTCCAATAAATCCCCACCTTTATTCCCTTTACTCCTGTCTGGGCTCTGTTTTTAGGTGTCCTCTTAAGGCATCAGGCTGGCACTGCCCTTTCTCCACAGAATCTCCCAGAAGTTCTCCAGAATTTTCTGCCTTCATTGCTCTTAAAGAATCACATAAAATACAATTTTTTTCCTGCTTTTCCTGACTCTGTCCTGGCTGTGTTGGCCCAGGTTCCTCAGCCCCAGGTGGCTACTCCAGACAACCCCCTTAGGAGCCTGACAGCCTTGTCTGGGCTGGGTTATTTTCCACGTGGAACTGCCTGTGGAAAAGGTCCTTCTGTGTTGATCCTTTTCATTTTCTGGCAGGTGTAATCCAGAGAGGCAGCAGGGAGAAACAGTGAGTGATTATTGAGTGGTTTGGGTTCAAGGACCATCAAAGATCACCCACACCACAAGGGCAGGGACACCTCCCTCTGTCCCAGGCTGCTCCCAGCCCCAATGTCCAGCCTGGCCTTGGGCACTGCCAGGGATCCAGGGGCAGCCACAGCTGCTCTGGGTGCCAGGGCCTGCCCACCCTCCCAGGGAACAATTCCTGCCCAAAATACCATCCATCCCTGTCCTCTGGCACTGGGAAGCCATTCCCTGGCCCCTTGTTCTGTCACCTTCCCTGGAATCCCTGCCTCAGCCCCATCCCTGCCTTCCCCCACTGCTGGTGATGCCTTGAGAGGCCTCCTAGAAACAGAGCCCAGACAGGAGTAAAGGGAATAAAGGTGGGGATTTATTGGAAAGGCCTCCAAAGGTACCCCTGGGGAGCCAGAGGTGCTGCCCAGATGGGCCCCGAGATGGACCCTGAGAGGCCACGAGTTCTTCCCACTTTGATAGGTTTGGTTCATTTGCATCTCAGGGTTCATTCTCCAATTAAAGCTTCAGTTAATGATGTCATTCCCCTCAGCTTGCCCCCCTCTCAGAGGCTCTTTGGTTGATACTTTTTGGGCCCAGTAGGGGCTGGGTGTCCTTGGAGAGCAGCCCCGGAGAGGCTTTGTTGTGTGTGCCCAGCACAGAGAGCAGCACTGAACAGGGAACAGGGAACTCCAGAGTTACACACTGGGCACTGCAGGGTTTGGAAAATATCAAAGTTAAAACCTGAGGCATCACTGGGGCCTGGTAAACCCTCCCTTCCTTTCCCAGCTCAGCTTGAATCACCTGGGCTGAGCCTGCCCTGCCAGAGCCCGCTGGGGCTGGGGCTGGCACAGAAGGTGCTGGGGTGGCCCTGGGCCCCCTCTGGGAGCTGTGCCAGGCCCTGGGCCCCTTCTCAGCCCCAAAACGCAGCAATCCCGAGTTAATGAACTCCCTGGAAGGCCTCCTGCAGCTCAGGAGGCTGTTCCACAAGTCTGAGGTGAGCTGGGAGGTTTGTGCATCCCTGTGGTGCCAGGGCAGGAACCTGGGATTTGGGTGCTCTCCAGGGCCTGGTTTCCCTGAGGAAGGTGCCCAGCACACGCTGGCACTGCCAGCAGCTGATTTTGGGATGTGCTGCCCACACAGGTGTGGCTTTCACCCCCCTGAACCCCCCCCTCACCTCCCTCATCCCAGGAGGTCCCTAAGGGTGAGGAGGATTCCCCGCTGCCCCTCCAGGCACTGCCACAGCCCAGGGTGGGTGCCCTGGGTGGCATCTCCTTCCCTCATCTTTTAGGGACCGAGAGGCTGGGGACAGCAAAGTGATTTAAAGCCATCTCACCCCTCTCTGTGCTGAGCAAAGGGGGGGCTGGCAGGTACTGACCCACCTGAGTGTCCTGAGTACCTTTTGCTATCAAATCCCACGGTCTGAGGTGTCCGTGGGACTCGGGAGTGTGGGCTTGGCTCCTCCTGGGGCAGAGTTAACCTGGGTGGAAGGAAGCCCAGAGGTGTTTCCTGAAGCTCTCTGCCGCCTCTGAGCTGCGTGGGACACTTTGGGTGACTCTCAGTGTCCTGCAGCAGAGCAGGGGGGTTTGCCTGGGGGTGCCAGAGCCCATCAGGGGCAGGTTTGCTCCTGCTGCACGTCTGGGGCCTCCCTGGGAGAACTTCTGGCCCAATAAATCCTCTTCCACCCCTTCCATCCCAGTTTAAATCCCTCACTGGCACCACAGTGGTGGCCCAAGGCCTCTCTCCACCTTCCTTCCAAGCTCTGCCTCAGCCCCATCCCTGCTCCATCGGCCTTAATTAATTAATTAATCAAATAATCTCAGCATCACCCCACCACCCTCACTGTGCATTTCCTCTGTCCAGCCTAAACCTCCCTTCTAGTTTAAAGCCCTTTCTCCTCCCATTGTGGCAGGTCCTGACCAAAAGCCCCTCCACCCCTCTCCTCAGCCCCTTCGAGGGTGGGGACCCCGGGGAGGTGTCTGTCCCCACGCGGTCCCACCAGTCTGCTGCCTCTGGGGAAGGTCCTGACTGCTGGAGGTCCCAGCGTGGCCCCACCCTGCCCTTCCTGGCTCCCATCTGAGCCTTGGGATTTCTTCTGTCTCCCCTCGGATGCAGCCCCACTCCAGGCAATTCCTTACCCGTAACCCAGAGCATCTCTGGAAGTCAGTGACCCCTTAGACCCCCAAGGCCAGATCCAAAAAGGATTCAGCTCCTGCCACATGGATCTGGGGATTCCCTTAGGGGACAGAGGGATTTTATCCACCCAGCTGGGGCTCGGGGCCCTGAGCACCTCGTGTGCACCCAAATCAAACTTTCTCTTGAGAGTGAAGCTTTGGGGCTCCCAGTGACAGAATTCCTGTTCCTGGTTCTCTGCACACCTTCCCAGCCTCCCCATGAGCCCTTCCCATGCCCTCAGATTCCCAGGATATTCTGGCATTGCTCCCTCCTGCTCACAGGTGTCTGCAGGCATCGGAATCTTCTCCAGCCAAAACCTCCCTCCCTTTTCTTGTCCACCCCGGTGTCCCCAGCTCTGTCCCCTCTCTCTGGTGATGCAGAGGCCTTGGGGATCCTGCAGCTGTGGCTCCTCTCTTCCTCCACCTGGTCCTGATGTTCCTGATGCAGCAGCAAACAGGCACAGAAACTTTTCCTCTGGAATATTCTCCAGGAAAATGGAGAAATCCGTCCACAAACCAGGAGCTGGTAAATCCAAAAGGTTCTGATGAGGGGAATGAACGGGGGAGCTCCCCAGGGTCCCTCCAGCATCCCCGGGGTGATTCATATTCAAAGGGTCCTCTGGGGGTCTCGGACCCATTTCTCCTGCTTCAGGTAAGGCCAGCCCAAAACTCAGGGATTGTTTTGCAGTCAGGTTGGAGTCTCTTCAAGGCCAGGCATTGCCCCAGCTCCTCTCTCAGAGTACCTGAGCTCCCTTCTCTGCTGTTCAACCACCCTTGTAAAGATATTCTCTTTACCTAAGTCAGGATTTCCCTGGTTGGAGCTCCTCCCTGCTCCTGCTTCCTCATTCCTCCTGGAGTGGTGTTGGGGAGCTCACACCAACAGCATCAGGGTGCTCTGGGGACAGCGCTGGTGGGAAAATGAATGTTCCTTTGCTTTCTGGAGGAGTCTGGAGAACTTCCTCCCTGGGCTCTGCAGGTGAGAATTCTTTCTGCAGGATGTGTGGGGTACCCCGTGAGCCCCAGGAGAGGGGCTGGAGACTGAAATCATTCCCCATCTCACACACGCGGTCTCTGGGCACAGGAGGGGGGTGTTGGCTGCTCTGGGAGGTGTTTGTACATCCCCTGGTTCCCACCTGGCTCTACCAGAGCCTGGGGAGAACCTCCCACCTCGCAGACCCTCTGGAACACATCTGAGATTGTCAGCACAAGTTTACACCTCACAGCAGGCCCTGGTGTTGCCTGCAGGTCTTGGACCAACCTTTCCCGATGTTTCAGGGCAAGCAGATCCTCTCCTGCCATTCCAGCGCCATCCCTGGGGCACCTGGGATGCACCACAGCACCTGTGCTGGCCCGGGTGTTTCCCTGGGTGGAAATGGAACTTTTAACAGGGGCCACGGGGGAAAAAGTGAGTGGGAGCGAGCCTAGGCTGCGTCCCAGGGCAGAATCTTGGGGAGTGAGGAGCTGCTGCCATCTCCATCCCGGCTGCCCCCGCAGTGGCATCGCCTGGTGCCCGTCCCCTGCCACCCCTCGCTTTTGGGGGAGCTGCAGGTGCCACCTGCACCCATCCCCAGGGTGCGGCTCCTGCCAGCCCCAGGGTGCAAGGAGCACTCGGGGTGTTACTGGTGGGCTGCGTGCTGCTGCCTGGGGCGCACTGGGAGCCACTGGGAGCCACTGGGAGCCTGCAGCACCCCCCACACTGCCCCATGGCATTGGCACTGGGGCATCGCTGATTTTTTTGGCAGATCGAGCTTTGAGGAGCCCCTGCATGAGCCCCGAGTTAGGCCAAGGGGTTCTCTGATGGATTCCGCCTTTCTGCGGCTGCCGGGGGGGTCCTGCCGGGGGAGCGGGGGGGTTTCCCCGCGCCCCCCTCTCCCGTGCCCCGGTGCCTGCAGTACCGATTTCATCCGCCAGGTGCGCGCAGTTGAGCCGCGCTGGCGCCGCTCCCGGGATGAGCTCAGCGCGCCGGGATTGGGGAGCCGGGATCAGCTGCTGCCCTGNCTTTTGTCCTCCCAAAGAGCTTTCTTTGGGACATTTGTCTTCCTTTCTTCTGACTGCGACGGGAACATAATTGGGAGTGGGTCTCCATCTGCTGCCGGGGGGAAAGGGGGGGGTCCCGGGGGGTAATCCCCTGGCCTGGCGCACAAAGGAAGCATCCCCGGCCTTCAGGGTGCTTCGTCACGGGGCATTTGGGGGGAGCAGGAGCGGGGATTTGGGGTGCTTTGTGGCATTCCCTGAATCGGGGCTCTCTGGGGCATCTCTGTAGTGGGGCTCCCTCATCTCTCCGGGGGCTCCGGGGCCCGGCAGTGCCAGCCCATCCCAAATCCCGGCTTCCCACCCATCCTGCCCAGGCTGGGGGCCACCCTGGTGTGTCACTTGTGCTCTCCCGGCGCTGCCAGGCTGAGTCACCGGGCTGTGCTGGGAAGTCAGGAGCCCCAGGGCCGGGTTCTGCAATTTTTGCAGCGCCCCGTTGCTCACGGGTTGAGTCCTCCTGGCACCTCCTCTCTCGGTGCCCCATTTTTATGCGGCAAAACTGCAAAAATTCCTCAAATCTCCTTTCCCTGCCGAGATCCTGCTGTCCCAGTGCCACCCTCGCTTGTCCCCTGCCATGCAGGGGGTTTTTTACATGTCCATAAATGACAGGGATCAAATCGAACCTCCCTGGGTGTCCCATCCTAGGGCTGTCCCTGCTCCATCCCCTCCCAGGGGAGCTCCCCTGACCCCACAAAAACGGGCTCCTCTCTACCAGGAGAGGCCCCTGAAGGTGTTTTTGCAGTTACATAATTTCAATAAGTTATATAAGACCTTTTCCTGTGCGGTTTTTTTTGGGGGGGTACCCCACAGCCAGCCCTGTCCCCACAGCCCGTGTGGGGTCCTGGGGCTCAGGTGGGTTCTGGGCATCCCATTCCTGGCTGAATTCCTGAATTCCACCCCCCAGCGCTGCCGTTTTCCCCACCATCGCCTCCATCAGGCCTTTATCTGGCTCTTCAATTTTTAAAAACTCTTTGCTTTCCTTCCCCATCCCCTCAGCATTTAAATTTTCGCCAAAAACCAAATCAGGACCCCGGGTTTTTTCAGGTTTTTTTCACCTCCTTCCTGAGCGATGCTTTCTGGCCCTTTTTGAACTGAATTTGGGAGAATTTTTTTTTTTTTTTTTTTTTTTTTTTTTTTTTTTTGCAAGATTTCCTTGGGAATTTCAGCCTCAGCTCCAGCAGGATTTGGCCCTACCCTGACACACTCCTGCCCTGAAACACTCAGGGAGCAGCTTGGAGGGTTTTTCTTGCACCCTTTCCCGCCTAAACCTTTCCAAGGGACCACAGCTGATCACCCCATTCCAGGTGGGGGCTGGCCCTCCCTTTAAATCCATCCCTAACCCCTTTTCCCATCCCACGAGAGAAAACACCAAGTTTTGGGTGCTCATCCTGATGTGGAACTTCAAACAAATCAAACTTCTTGGGTTTTTCCAAACCTGGAAAATTCTTTAATTGTGTGGGGCCCTGGCATTAATTTTTAGGAGTGGTGTGTGTGGAATATCTTGATTTTAATACAAATTTCTGTCATTTTCCTGAGGATTTTGCATGTTAGCAGAGCCAGGAAATTAGAAATGTGAAAAGGGGAGGGAAAGGCAACCAGGGGAGCTCAGGGGGTGCCAAGGCTGCTGAAATTTTTCAAGTTTTGAAATTTAAAGTTAATTTTCTAATTTTAAAATAGAATTTCAGCCTCAGACCCAGCTGGATTTGGCCCTAAGTGGGGTCACCTCATTCCTTTATATCCATCTTCAACCCTTTTTCCCCATCCCACAAGAAAAAACACCAAATTTGGGGTGTTTGGGTGCTCATCCTGATGTGGAACTTAAAACAAATTAAATTTAAGGCTTTTTTCAAACCTGAAAAACTCTATAATTGTGTGGGGCCCTGGCATTAATTTTTAGGAGCTGTGGGTGTGAAATGTGTTGGTTTTAATACAAAATATTCTCCTTTTCCTGAGGATTTTGTTTGTTAACACAGCCAGGAAAATAGAGGTGTAAAAGGGGAGGGAAAGGCAACCAGGAGAGCTCAGGGGGTGCCAAGGCTGCCGAAACTTCAGGTTTCAAGTTTTGAAGTTAATTTTCCAACTAAAAGTTAAAGCAAATGTTAAAGTTAATTTGCTAATTTTAATTAGAATTTTTGCCTCAGTCCCA
Organism: Rhipidura dahli; assembly: GCA_013399225.1. Classification (NCBI taxonomy): domain Eukaryota; kingdom Metazoa; phylum Chordata; class Aves; order Passeriformes; family Rhipiduridae; genus Rhipidura; species Rhipidura dahli. The sequence goes on from VXAC01006328.1 coordinate 343,405, forward strand.
GCTGGATTTGGCCCTGAGTGGGGTCACCCCATTCCAGGTGGGTGCTGGTCCTCCCCCCACACCCGCCTTTGACCCTTTCTCCCATCCCACGAGAGAAAACACCAAGTTTTGGGTGCTCATCCCAACGTGGAACTTCAAATAAATGAAATTTCATGGGATTTTTCAAACCTGGAAAATTCTCTAATTGTATGGGGCACTGGTAATAATTTTTGGGAGCCGTGGGTGTGAAACAATTCGGGTTTAACCCAAAATATTTTCCTTTTTTTGAGGATTTTGAACGTGACTCAGCTGGGGTAATAAAAGTGTAAAACAAGTGCCAAGGAGAGGCAACCAGAACAACTCAGGGGGCTCACGGGGATGCTAAAGCATTTTAATCAGATATTTTGGCTATCCCGAGAATTTTAATCACCCAATCAGGACAATTTGGGGGTTTTTTTGTTGCCCGGTACCCGTGGGGCCGGAGCAGGGCTGGCGAGCGGCTGGCGCCCCGGGCCCGTCCGGCAGCAGAGGGTGCTCAAGCACCGCCGTGCAAACCCTGCTGTTCCCTCAGCCATCTTAGGGAAAGCTCTGCCTCCCCTCCAGGCTCCATTTTATGTTCCTGACGCGGAAAATAAAAAGGTCAGAGCGGGGGGGATGAGGG